>CM076605.1:118857500-119030624 GCA_038502835.1 Octonoba sinensis
TTTGGTGTATACGGGAAAGTAGGCTCGTATAGTTCTAGACGGAACTTCTTGTTTCTTAATGATTTTATAGCATCAAGAGCTTTGTGTAACTGTTCTTCAGTCCCTTTTGCTTTCAGGATTTTCCTTGTATAATGTCTCGGCATCTACAACTAAACGAAATATGTTATAATTGTGTATATTGTCCGTTATAATCACATTTACATTTCTGAAAGTCATGTGGGGGAGTATCAAGCACCAAAATGGCTGCGTACGAATATACCGCAGTGCACTCAGTTACAAACATAACTTTAACATAAAAAGTAAGATGCAATAATACAACATAACTAAGCTTGAACCAAACCTTAAGATAAGGTGCTTCAGAATGATGCTAAATATTACGCTAAAATAATTCGTTGAAGTAACTAACCTTGCAAATACTAGATGAGAAAAATTACATCAAACGCACGAGAAATATTCTTCACTCGACTGATGCAAAACTGACACAAGGAAATGGTGGGATCAGGCCTAGTGGTATTTGTAGTCCCTACTGATAGGTCGCAGGACCCACCGATAGTGTCTTACGTCACTACAAATACGTCAATCAGCATGCGTGCCATAACTCGCATGCGTGTAATTCAACCACCCTCCGCTACACTTGGGGATATGTGCATGCAAAATCCGTGAGCCCTAAAGTTTTGAGGCAGTTCCACGGACACCTCGGGGCTGGAGAAAATTTCCCTCCCCTTCAGTCTGAGGTCCAGAAAGCGAGGTGGTGCTATCTGGTGTCATCCGACTGCAAAGTGTTAGGGTTGATACTCACCCCCAATCAGGCGATACTTCACAAAGGGCCAGCAATTTGCGTGGTTTGAAAAAGGGTAAATGCCGATAAGGCAAGTTTCCTCCACGTTGTGGGGAATATATAAATATATTTCAAAATGTTTCAAAAATACATGTAATGGTTTTAATGTGCCTTTAGGTGAATACAGTTGCTTGAAAGCTGAGTTTCATCTCCAGCGCTCAATTGGCTACCATCTGGTACAGTCATATTTGCCCACTGTTCTCATAGTTGTCATTTCATGGGTGTCTTTTTGGCTGGATGTTGAAGCAATCCCTGCTCGCATTACCCTGGGAGTTACGACATTGCTGACTATATCCTCAAAAAGCTCTGTAATCCAAAGCAGCTTACCACCTGTATCATATGTGAAGGCTATTGATGTTTGGATGGGGGCATGCACCACTTTTGTCTTTACTGCATTGCTGGAGTTCACTTTCGTTAACTACTTGTGGCGCAAAAGAGGAACTGCACCTCCTAACTTCAAAGTGGCTGATGAAAACATATCACTCAGAATGGTAAGTAGAGTATGTTTTTCGTCGCAAATAAAGAATAAATATTATGTGCGTACTCTTTGAAATCCAAAAAACTATTTTTAGAATGAATTCAATTTCATTTTTGGTATCATAAAATTCCAAGTGACAGGGATCTTAAGCGGAGAATGGAGCAGGAGCGCGGAGCAACAAGATTTTTCTCGAAACTGGAGTGGAACCGGAGCAAAATATTGTTGTGCTCCTCTGCCCCTATTTTTTTACCATATGAAAAAGTTTACTAAAAGAAAGAGATAACTATTATGATCTTCTGATATTAATCGGAGCACGGAGCAAATCCCGACCAAGTACTTAAAAGTCGAGCGGAGCTGGAGCCGATCAACTCAAAAAGTTGGCGGCTCCAGTTCCCTGACTAGTGAGGCACGAAAAACTAAAAAATATTTCAAATTCTTCATATAATTCAAGTCATAGTTAAATGAAGGAAATTGGGGACCCCTCAGTAACACATTCCATTCCATGAAACTTAACGAATTTTGAAAGTAAATCTCATTTTTTCAGAGTTTTAAGACTAGACATTCTGAATGTTGCAAAATTATTAATTATCAAAACATTACTGATTACTTAAATTATTTATAACTATTATTAATAACCTAAAAATATCATCCGATATATTATTTCACAATATTTTTTCTCTGAAACTTTCAAGTGAAGCTTTTTTTTATCTGAAATTTTTACTAAATACAAATCGTATTTCAGTAGAGTTTTTAAGTTTGTAAATCCTTTGAGAATAAATAAATATCCACACTAGTTTAGTTTTTTCAGTTTTGTTACATTTTTTTCCCCATTTTCAATGAAGAAAAATCAACCATAATATCAGATAAGACAACTTTAATAAACATCATGGATTTGATTTTAATAATTATACATTTATCAATTTAAAAGGACTTAATATTGAAAACCATACATACTTAACAAAAATAATTTCAAAAATAATGAAAATTATATAATTATTTACTATAATTAGTGGGTGCCGTAACAGCAAAGCAGAATGATCAAATTTTGTACTTAAAAGAATAATAATAAATAAATAATTGCGTGTTATTACACTGATGCATCAGAAAAAACAAGATCCGGTGCTTAAAGAATCCTGCAAATTTTGAAAGGTATTTTATCAATAAGTGCATTTCACCAAAACCCTTTTTCAATAATCCGTTTCAAAGCATTTGGCTCAAAGGGTGATTCAGCATTTTCGGAAATCTCAAGTGTTTAAGGATTCCCTTCTTATACTTCAAACCACAAAATATACAAATGTTTTTCTTTTTTGTCATTGAATACCAAATTGTAAATATATCACACATTAACACAGAACGTGGAAATGCACAGCTTTATAATTTTGAAGAAAATAAAATGAAATAAATAACTTCTATGCAGACTTGTAATATGACAATTCTGCAATAATTCACCATTTACAATTTATAGTACTTTCAATACAATTTTGTATTTAAGACCATTAGATCAAATAAATTAAAATTTACTTTATATTTACCGAAGATTTTTCAAATACATGTTACTGCCAGTGTACTTATTTTTCTCATATAAATAAATACGACCAAAAAGAACCTTTTTTTTTTATTATTTCACTTTTTTATAACATGAAGAATGTAGTTAGTATTTTTATCTGAAGGTAATGATTTTAACAGATATTTTTTATTTATTTATTCCAACGGGGCGGCATATGGTTGATAACCATTTTGCACATCTAGTACATTAACCGGAAATCAGCATCCATTCTTTCAAGTAGCACCACTGTCGGCGGATGCCATTACCACTCTGAGAATTTTGACGGTCAGTTTGCCCTAGATGGTGGTGCCCTAGATCAGTTTGCCCTAATTGATGCAGATTGCACTAGGACTTTAATTTAACCGTGATCATCCAAGCCAAATGTCTACTCAAGGGATCTGTTAAATGCCGCATAGTCATGCGACATGGGCGTAGACGATTTTCTGCATCTTGAAAATCCACCGACTTGGGCCAGGTTCGATCCTGCGAACTTGGAAGCACGAGGCCTGCGCCTTACCACTACGCCACCCTGTCGGCAATATGATTTTAGCAGTAGCTGTGCAATGGCATAAAAACTTATAGTGAAAAGATTCATTCGTTGAAACGCGCTCATACGTGCCTTAATAAAATCGGAGATATTTTATGGATGCTAGTTGATTCTTTACGGTGAAAACTATCTTGCTGTCAATATATTGAACAGTACAATAAGGACTAAAAATAACATCTCAATTGGCTTAGTAAAAGAAATTCATATGAGGTAGTGAGGAGCAAAGGGATGTAGGTGACAAAATTAAAAATTTGTAGATAACTGGTGCAAATGATAGGGAAAGCACCATTTTATATTGTGACAAGAAATGTTAGTGAGAGCTCTAGCAAGTGCTCAACGTGATTTAGAAAGAAATCAACATCAAAGGTCCCATAAGATCCAAACTTTGAAAACGTTTTTCTCAGAATTGTTTTTTTGGTCACTGACATTTCTTTGCTTCTCACTGTCTCATATTCTTTCTAAATGAGCTGTTTGAGCTGTTTATCGATTTGAATCCAGAGTAGCATTAGCAATTATTTTGAAAAAGTATTTGGTTCTCAGGATTTAGGACTCCGAGTTTTTTTATAGACCTGTGAAACCACGACTTCCTCAAGAGTTCCTTACTATGACATGCCTTTACGCAAAAAAATCATTTTACTTTAACTATGCATAAATGCATAAATGCATGTGTGTTTGAAATTAAAGTATGTGCATCATTTAAATGAGTAGTTTTCTTAAATCCAATGTTATTTGGGCACAAAAATTTTAATTCGTAGTAAAGTCTGTGTGAAAAATGTATGTCATATGTAACACTGTTACATATGATTCCTGAGATTATGTCATGTGTAACAATCTGTTCAATAAAAATAATTTAAAACAATAATAAAGACTTAATGAGAATCTTCTGACTATTTATAAACTATGAAAAATTTCATAAATGACAAAAAAACAAGGTTCCCGATTTCCGCCTAAATAAAATCATTTTCTTTCAGTATGAAGATAAGGAGGAATGTAATGGAACCAAAAAGGTAAGAAAAATCATCCGAGATTTCATGAGTTGTATGTAATTTATTTCCATTCCACGATTTTTCTTTTGCCTTTGAATATTTTATCTTCTAGAAGTCGTCAGAAAAAATTGAAACCATTCCTGGAAGATTTTTTTCTTCCTTCAATGTTTAGGAGTAGATGTGACGCATTAAACGGAATAAACGGGGCAAGAGCTAGAAAATATGTGACTTGAATCAAGTTTGTTTCATGTAAAACGTAACCTATAGAGCATGAGGGAGAGCAGATTAAAGAACATGTGTTACAGCCGTTGAAGTAAAATAGCTCCTTATAGCACACAGTTTTTCTGATTGTACGTAAAAAAAATAATTGTTTAAAAATGGAATTTTGATGAAATTGACACACGTAAGAAAATCAACAAACACGTAAAATACTATAACATTTTAAACTTAACGGAGGGACGATATTTAAGTTCAAGCTTTAGAACAAATAAGTAATATGCACATCTTCATTTGCTGTTAGCCATTTCATATGTGTTATTTCGTTATGCAATATTTCACTATTTTTCAACTCTTCTAAAAATGTTGGTATTTTTTTAGGCTTTAGCTCAATATTTTTATTTATTTACTTTGCTTTTATTATTATTTTAATTTGATTTTGATTTCGATTTTTCGATTTTTTTTTATTTTGATTGAATATTTTTGTGAAACTTCTGAATTTATATTCACAACAAACAGTAAGTGAAGGACAACGCATTGGTTAAGATACAATGGGAAATTTTTTTTTTTTTTTTTTTTTGTTATGACTTGCGGGAAACATGAAGATATCAAATTTGGCACTTAGGCGATTTATTGATACTGCTACATAATATAATCATTCAGTCATCCACATATCAGCTAAAGCAGCGATTCTTAACCTGTGGGGTGCGCGCAGGGGGAGGGCGCGAGCACACGAAAAGGGGGGCACGAGAGTATTCAAGAGAAAATATTACTTAAAAAAATTGATTAACTGACTGAAAGGAAAGCACACATACACATAAAAAGCAAAATACATTTCGACATATTTAAGAACTTAAGTAAATCAAATTACCAACTTAAAACTTTCTCAATCAAAACATACTAAATGAAAAACAAATTTAATAATTATTAGTGACTTCCTTGGGCCCGCTTGGCAAACCAAAGTTTTTCGAAGGAAGGTCTAATATTAGAAATAGCCACTCTCAGTTGTTTCTATATTTAGCCGAGATCTATAGTTTGTCTTCAAAGAAGCCACAGGAAAAAATCCAGTTTCACAAAAGTAGGATGTTGAAAATGGTAATTGAATGCAAAATTGTTTTTAGTGCAGAAAAATCCTCCTCTACTCCTGTCCAAAACGCAATTAGTGATTTATAACTCAATTACTCGTTTTTAGTCTTGTTTTGGCAGTTAGTTAAAAATAATTCAAAAACAGAATCCAAAGTACTCAATATACATTATTGTTTTACACATTTTATGGTAAGTGGGGGGCGCGATGAAATTATGTTAGTAAATTCAGCTTCAAATTATGAATTAGCCCAAAAAAGCGTAACATACAAATACGAAAACGGATATTTTATGCATAAAAACCGTTCTAGAACTTACCAAATATTAAAATTAGACAATTTCAAGTTAATTACTGGTCGTAATTAACGCTGAAAATTTAAAATCAATTTTTCATTTGTAGCAATTTACTACAAGTGAAAAATTGATATTTCTTGAACTATAGTACAAAATGCATGGGTGAAAAAGGAACACATTTGGCCCCAGATCAATTGATCTTCTAGCTTGAAGCTGAAACGTTTCTGATGCTCGCCGTGAGCAAAGAGGCCAAAAAAATATTTTAAAAAACCTTGTAATTTTAAATCAGCAGAGAAAAGTACCAGTTTTCAAACATAAAATGTAGGAGCATGACTGGTTTTGGCTACTAAGAGTCTTGACGATGTTTCTCGGATACAACTGAAGAATTTGTTTCCTCATTCCCACGGGTATTATTGCCGTATTTGAGCTCCTTATCTTAATTAAATTATTAGACACAATTTTTAAGCAATAATTATTTATGGCATCACTATTTAATTTCGATATACTACGCAGGAATTAAATTAACCATAAAAGCGATTCATCGTTAATAACTCAATTTTAGAATCTATCGAATTTTCACCTTTTACATGGCAATAATTTAATATCGTGTTTAAAAATACATAGATGTCTTTAATGCAGAAAACATTTTTGAATCATAATATGGAAGAAAACATTCGTTTATATATTAATTTTACTGCTTATACGTTGAAGAAATAAATTCATTTGCAAGCTGATAATTTGTGCATAAATAAATGAACTAGATTTTGAATTAAAAAAAATGGTGCATGTAAGTTAGAAGTTATAATTATTTCAAAACATGAACAATCAACATGCACTTCTCCGGTAAATTTCAAAACAGGCCTTTTTAATGAATGGGGTTCAAAAAAACTGAGAGCTGCTTTGAAGAATTTTATTGGCAACTTAAGCATTCTGGAAAACTGCTGAGCTTTAGTATCTAACTGCGTCATTTTAAAAATTTCTGGAAAACAACGGAACTTTGAATATAAAATTTCACAATGAAAAAATGTCGTTATTATACGATAATAAAACCTCAAACTTGACTGACACTTCAGTTTAGCCATTAACTTTCATTTGTGAGCCTTTGGGTACGGAACCCATATTGTCATTTACTATAGATCGTAGAAAACTAAAATTTTGCTGGATTTCTTAACCATTTACTAATTCCGAATTCCTTCTTCCTATAGAGCTTGAAACTGCAACAGGAATCTGAGGATGACGAGCCAGCAATTTCAAAGAACAACCCGAAAGTGATGATGTATAGAGGTACCCACAAGATATCCGCAAAGCGCATTGATCAAGTCTGCCGCATTGGATTTCCAATTCTTTTCTTGCTCTTCAATATCTGTTATTGGCCCTATTATCTCATAGTTCGCTAAATGGGCTTCTGGTCATAAGCTTCAATTCCGTTAGCTTAGGTGTAACCCTTTATACATTTTATGAGCGTAATTTTGAGAATATTTCATAGATCGTCGTTGAGGTATTTTTGATGACAAAGATTTGGATGTTGAAGGAAAAACTTTCGCAGATCAACGAAAAGTTTTTACAAAATATTTAAATTTTAAACTATGCGTAAATGGCAATTTGACATCATTTAAGCAAAAAATTAAGATAGTATTTGCTTCTATATTTATCTAAAGATTAGTGTATGTTGACAGCATAACGTTTAAGTGGTAAGCATGAAAGGTCTCATTATACAAATAGGTATTCGTTCTGATTTTAAAAGTCGTGCAAATTATTTTAAAAAAGAATTCCCCCCCCCCCCTTAAAAACTATTTTAATGTAGCGTACAACTTTGGATAAGTACAGAGACGGTACTGGCTAACCTTTGTTGACACCAGCGTTTTGTAATTTTTGCAGTAGTCATAATACCAAGGAGTTCAACAGAGTGTGGTGAATGTAACGCCACTGCAGTGTCTTTATACACATTTCACACCCCGCCAAGAAAAGTGACACAATTGAAAAACAAACACTTTTGCAAAACAAAATTTGTTGCTTCTCCAGATTCCATATTCTTCTGTCGAAAATTGGTATACAAGTCTTATTATAATATACTGTATATTATAATATACAGAGCTATCGGTCACTTTTCGATGGAAAAACTGACAGCTCTGTATATTATACAGACTTTTATGTCACTTTTCGTTAGAAGAATATGAAATCTGGAGAAGCAACAAATCTCGTTTTGCAAAGGTGTTTCATTTTTGAATTGTGTCACTTTTCTTGCCGGGGTGCGATGTGAGGAAGAGGTATAGCAGTAGTTTTCATGCTAACAGATAAGCGCCAGTATTTTTTCGTTAGAAAACAATAGAACATATTACTAGCAACATTTATTTTTCTTTATTTTGCAACGGTCTAATTTGAAAATATTTTAATTTAAACAAATGAACGTATTGAAATATATTGCGCGAAAATTTGATAAACATATGTGTAAATTTTAAAATTGCGGTTTCGTAATACCGTTACTGATTGATCATGTAATATCATCCTAGTTAATATACCAGTGTGATAAAAGCGGATATTTTTGAGGGGGAAAATTATTGCACTTTTAATTTCATTAAAGGAAACTTTATTTTAAATTAATTTAACGCCACTTTGAAATTGATACAGAAACGTGAAATTAAATGAAAGAAATATATCTCTTAATATTAAAATAACTTGTCTGATGCATTTCTCAGTAAATATTTTGAAAGAAGTGCACGGTTACAAAGAAAACTAATAACATAAGGTTTTTCTTACATCATTTAATTCCTGAATGTTTCAATAATGATGATAAAATCAAATTAACTCTTCGTTATTAGTTTGATGAGAAAAAGGGAATAACCCTTACTCTTAACGCAACTTACGGTTAACATCAAATCAAGGCAATTTACATTAATTACTGCTAAAATATTACATGTTGAATAACCCATGCCATTCCATCAAAATGTTTTCCTAAGCCGATAAATTAGAATCACGCAGAAAATAATGACGAAAAACACAGAATAAAGACGTGTATTTAATCATTAAGACTAGATGTTTAATTAAAAAATCACGCTTTTTCATTTATCTTTCTACACATGGTGGTTTACATATCATTTTTCAACCAACTTAAGTAAAATGCTTTAAGTATGCACATAATGAGTAAATAAAAACGGAAACCGCTCCGAAATCTTATTAGGCTGTTCGTGAGGAAAGTAATTCTTTCGTATCATGCAAAGAAATTACTGAAATTTCATTATGCTGTAAAAACGTATTAATTTCTTCAGCTTATTTATCTGTCATCTTATATCCAGAACTTAAGATTTTGGGTTTTGATTCAGTGCATTTAAAATTACATACATTAAAAAAATTTAATTTGCATATAAACCCTTGCGACAGTTGTGGTAAATAGTTTTATTAAAACTGCACAATAATTCGAAAGGATTTAAGTGTTGTAAGTACGTTTCTTTATTTTAATAAAGGCGTATATTATCGATGATTTTTCAGAAAATGTCTATTCATTGTAAAAATAATCAAACAAATAAAATAAGCAATAAAAAAATGAAAAGAAAGCAGTTTAACGCTCAGTGTTTAAAGCAAACTTCATCGTTGAAAATATTACATTATCAGGCCTCATGAGTATTAATACATGAACAAAAATCAAATAAATTTCTTCTCTGAGATTTGTTCACATTAATGAAAGTTATTAATTGTCAGTTTGTCACAAATTTTGATTCAATCTGTATTTATAACTTGGAAGTAACTCATAACTCATAATAGTATTTCGCATATAGTAAAACACAGGGAAGATATTTAAACAAAAATGTAATTATTGTAAACAAATAAATTAAGTATACACAAAAAAAAGCACATATTATAAACCATTTAAAGAAAATTAATTTTCAAAAGCTCCAGTATAAAGACATTTTTTTTAAATTCAAATCGCGATGACAATTTGAAACATTGAAGCAAAATTGTTTTTTTTTTTTTTTTTTTTTTTTTTTTTTAATTTGTACTTTATTTTAAATCAAATACTATAATCATGATTTTAAGAATCATGCTACTTCTTTCTCAAATGACATTTAAACTCATGGACTAGATATTATATTAGTTAAAAAGGATATATGCTCATCGAAAGTAGTTTAAAATTTTTGATTTAATTTCATTCTTAAGAATCCTAAATTTCTGAACTGTAAGCTTTAGTTAGGGAGATTTCTTTGGAAATTTCTTAACTTAAGAACTGATCCGGCTAAAAATGCTCAAAAAATGGGATCCCGGAAGCAGAATTCCGAAATGCATTATAAAACTTTTTTCGTTTAAGTTGCTTCGCCTATAAACTTCAAGTTTTATTTCACCCACATAAAGGATGATATTTCAAGACATAAATCTTTTGTTCTCTCTACAAGTAGTCCTGCACTTCAATCCTACTAAATCTTATATTTTTCAATCGCACTCTTTAGTTAAATCTTTTATCTATGACTCCAACAAAGAATATTTCGTGAAGATAATAAATCTTTCAAAGACCATTTTGAGAGAATGTTTTTACTTGTCATGTTAGGATATAATAATTCTGAACAGCAAGTAGAGATTTTTTTCGCACTACCTATCTTAGAAAATGGATACAAAGGTTTTTCAGCCCAATCTTAATAAACATTATGTATTTTTGCTAAATGTATGAGATGTACTGTGGTTGGACTTCGTGCCACGCATTAAGAAAATTGAACTAATTAAAAATATCCTTCCTTGATGTAAAATTTCCCCTTACTACCCCTTTTCTACTTTTCCAGTTTCTAATTTATCAATATCCAAAGCAAAAAAGGCTGCTTACACATTATTTTCATATGATCTACTTACTGAAATAACATTTTTGCCACAGAGAACTCGGGGTTATATGAAAATGTTCACAGAAGTAATACCGCCATGTGTTCACACTAGTCCAATGAAGTTATTCATATCTTTTCGCATGACACTGGTAAATGCAAAAAACATCTAGTAATAGTATTCATTTATAACATAATGTCCTCTTTAATTTGAAACTTTGAATTAAAGTAATCACCAATTGGAAATTAAAAACAAGAAAAAATAATGCAAATTTACTTTTCACCGTAAAAACCTTATTTTACGAATTTCGTAATGAACTATGAAATTTTCCTGAAACTGCAAATGGATGACAGTTTTACAAAACTGCAAAATTTTACTAAGAAAATTGAACTGAAAAATAACGGAATTATTAAATTTGCCCACGCTTCCCCCTTCTCCCATCAAGTTAAATGTTCTTCTTTAGGTCCATTTGGTTACACGACGGTCTACATTTTTAGATACGCATAAAAAGAGTTTACTTATTCAGAAGTATGGACATTATTAGCTTAAATAAACCTACGAGCATAAATAATTATTGATGCATAAAAACCTGTTAGTATTGAAGGAGATAGAAATATATTGATAATAATTAGGAAGGAAATAATACCTCTTGCTACTTCTAATTACAGGAATATATCACTTCATTTTGTATAAAACAAAGCACCTCATGTGAGTTAAGAGGTGACTGAAATTTTCACTTGAAGCCATAAATAAACACAATGTTATCCTATAAGTTAAAAATAAAATGTTATTCGTCTACCTTTGAATTACATTACTACTGGCCTCGTATTATATAATTCCGAATAAATCAGACAATGTACCTGTTTTTTCAACTTCAGTTTCAACGTCTTGCGAAAGAAAACGGTTGTAAGTGAGAGAAAACCCATAAGAACGGAAAAGTCCAATATGCTAAAAGAGCGGAATTAATCAAGCAAAAATAATTGAATATACATGCATACAATTGTAATTAAATTCGAGCAAAACGTGAAAATGTTTGAAAAAAAAAAACACGCATACCTTTAACTTAAACCACCAAAGTAAACATACAAGACCACCGATTGTTCAACTAATTCTACGAAGAATCTGCGACTTATTATTATTGTTATTATTATTGGGAACATCTAATTTTCAAAGTGATTTCGCACCAACTGTTAATCAGCCAGTTCAAAGTATTCAAAAACTGATATGCTTGTTCACATCTTGGAAAATTCTTCAAATATCTGCAATTGTTCGTTGGAAAATTTCCTGTCAAACGCACTATATTTACTTTCAGATGCCCTTATGTTTCGTCAAAGAATTGATAAAGGTTCAGTTTCATTGTTTACATGCTGTTGCAAGTCTGCACCAAGCGCAATGTTTGAAGAATCTACCATCAATGAGTACTAACAACGTTTCTTTATTTCTTTGTATATTTTTATGTTTTCCATTCTTTTCTATTTCTTAATTCAAAAAAATGATTTGGCAAGTAGCTTTTTATCAACAAAAGTAAACCATCCAAAGCCATTTTTAGTGTCACCTTGTTAAGGCCGTGACATTCACAGGACAAGTTCGTAACATTCGAGCAACAAGACGCAAGACGTGCTGGCTGGCAACAAAATTCATCACATGAAGGAAAATAGATCATGTTAAAACGCTATCAGCAATTATGATTCTGTGTGAGAAAGTAATTTTTAATGATGAAATAAATGACAGCAGAGAAACGGGAATTTGGAAAGAAAACGGTGGTCATTAATCAGACCTAACAACATACCTAAACGCATCATCTCATGGCATAGCGTTTTATTATTATTATTTTTAATGTTTATATTTAATTTAAAATGAACTTAAAAGACATTTTTACATTAATTCAGATTAAGCTACAAAAAGATAAAAAACAGCTTAAGAGTAGTTCATTTGATGATGGGAATGGGTTAATAGGATGTGTACACAAAATTTACTAAGTCTTTTTTTTTTTCTGCGGAGAAATAATCAAATAAATATATTTTATTTCGTAATAACTGAGTATAAAATGTAGCCCATCTCTAATGATAAGGAGTTCAAAGAGCATTTCCTTAGTTTGTCAGTCGGTTGGCATTGGGAAAACACTTTATCCATCTCACCTACAAGCAAACATTTTATTAACACTTCAGAAAAGTAGTCATATAAACTCCCGTATGACTGAGTAAAGTAAAATATTTGCTTTGATAAACATACATCGGGAAGCATTTAGCCAGAAAAGGTATTTTCCTTAAACTTCATTTAAACTCGGAATATTTATTCACAATTACGCACAATATTTCTGATCAAATCATTATCTAGTATATAATAAAAATAATAGCATTAAACTTGCTGCTAGTTTGGTTGCACAAAGCCGTATAAAATACGGTAAATGTTCAGAAACAAAAGTTTTAACCCTTTTCTTTTATTTTTTCTTCAAAACTATTTTCAACTGTTTTATTAAACCAACTAAAATAAATGCTTAAAACCGTTAATTTCATGAGATGTCGTTCGAGAAAAAAATGCTTCTTAGTACTCAAATATGTTTTTTTCTTTAACCTATAATGCTATTATATGTCAGAGGTTCCCAATCTTTTTATTTCGCGCACCACCTTTTTCTTGCAAACCATTTGCGCACAACAGCGAATATAGCTTTATTATATACAATAGACTATAGAAAAATACTAGGACGTTTAGGTTATATAAATTACACCATTTTTTATGGTTATTAAGGCAGAGAAAAGCTTTTGTTAAAATATTGCTGTATGTATAAAATAAAATATATTAAATATATAAAATATATTTTTAACACGTACTTCCCAACGCACTTTAGAAATAAGTCTTTAACTACAAAATACATGTAAAAAGAAAATGAAAAAACGAAATTGATGAGAAGGTTGCTGCTGCTTGGAAGGTACAAACGAGGTGATATCTGATTCAGCAGAAGTTAAACCTCTAATTTGGGTCGACATTTAATTTGATTCTATATTTATTTTTTTAATAAATATTGTATTGGAAAAAGCAGTTTCACGAAGATATGTGGTTGTGAACGGAATAAAAACATGCTTTTCTTGACAATATCGAGAATTCATTTTGAACTTTGAGCCCAAATTCTCCCAAGTCTAATTGGACAAAATCGATCCTCAATCTTGAGTCACATGATAGTTCTATTAACGACTCGTGTTCCTTATTTGATAGGGTTGCCGGTAGCATTTTCCACACGAATGAATTTCTTATCGAATAGTCTATGTCTTCTTTACTCAGAATAGTCTGTCTTCTTTTTTTGGCATGCACGTGTACCACCTGGAAATGCTTGCCACAGTTTGGGAACCGCGGCTATATGTTATTCTTATCAGAAAACTATAAAGTCCCATATTTTATAAAGATTTTTTTGTTCAACAAGATGACTTTTTTTTAAATGATCATCATGTTTTTAATTAAATCTCGAAATTCACATGTTCTTATAGAAATTCCTGTTAACGCAGAAACGTGCGTATGTAGTGCTTCATAAATTATTGATTCAATAATGATTTTTCTTTTTTTTTTTTGCATTTCTTTCTGTACTCAATATCCAATATAGAGCAAACAATATGGAATTCGTGAAAATTTTCATTTATGGAATTTTTATTTATTTACGTGTTTTAAGTAGTGACGAGTACATTTTGACAATTTTTGGAAAATGTGTGTGTATACGTATGTGGATTATAAAGACTCGAACAAAATTTCGCACACTGCATATTTTTCGCGTTGAGTGTTTATCTCAAGAAGTTAAGTAAGTATTCAAGCGAAAACTCTTTTGCAGGTTGATCTAAATGGGCGTAGATGCTGATTCAGTTTTTGCGCGAATCGCTTTGAGGAAGATAATTCGACCGTATATTTTTCTCAATAAGCTTTCCTGCTATATCTCAGGAAGTAATGCAAGGATTTAAATAAAACGTGATATACAGGTGGACCTCAATAGGAACATGTGCTGATTGGGTTTTTGGGTCAACCGATCTAAAGAAGAGGCAACTTTAGACAGTTTTATAAGATAGAGCGTCATTTCTCAAACTGGAAGGAGGGGCCGCGCTCCGTTAAAGGGGGATCCCGAACTGTTTAAAAATATCACATGGGTACAAAACATTGCTTTTAATAGATACAGCATTTTATGTTATGATTAAACGTTACGCATTTCAATATTACTAAGTAAAATCAACCTTATACATTAGTTAAGCAATCGCAAGTTATTTGAAATAGTTAAAAACTAATTTTTAATGCTACGGTTTGTTTCATGTTTCACTTAAAAATACATATATATGTTACTCTGAATGTCTGAAATCGGAAAATGTCGACAATTACCGGTGAATGTCGAGATTGACCATCTTCAGGCGGTGATTTCCAACATTTTCCGATTTCGCACATTCACAGTAATATATATATACACAAGTATAAAAAGAGGTCTTAAATCTGTTTTTTTTTCCTCTATTAAAGCGGTTACAACACTAGAAAGGTTGAGAAACGATGAGGTAGAGCATTCACATGAAAGATATCAGAAAGGAAGTTACGTGATTGCTACATTATACTAGTTCAATCATATGGATGAAAACAAAAGGCGGGACAGTTTTCAGTAAATATAAATATGATATGTATGTAAGATAAAAAGGAAGTATAATGAAGACCAAAGGAAGTATGAATTAATACTTCATTTGGTATTATTTCTAGTGACCTACATACAAAGAAGA
This sequence comes from Octonoba sinensis, assembly GCA_038502835.1. Taxonomy (NCBI): domain Eukaryota; kingdom Metazoa; phylum Arthropoda; class Arachnida; order Araneae; family Uloboridae; genus Octonoba; species Octonoba sinensis. The sequence continues at coordinate 118,873,025 of CM076605.1, forward strand.
GACATATTAGGTCAATATTTGCTTGCTCATGGGCTGGGACAAGCTTCCAGTTTTTAATCTGGCACATCTCCAGCAACATTATTTACACAAACGAAAGCTGCAACAGTCATTTTAAATATTGTTTTCCCTTTCTTGATAAAAAAAAAGAGCTCTAGTGCACAAAGCATTCACATTTATAATTAAAGTTTTAATTTTCTTCCATAATATTGCATTTTTGTCCCTTTAACAATTTCATATTTACATGCATCATTCTGTATTCTTACATAGAATAAATACTCGAATATACTTCGAAGAATTTTGTTTAAGAAAACCGAAAATAAATATTTACCAATTCATCTTTGAAGCAGAAACAAAATTAGGTAAGGAAAAATCCTTCTATTTTCCATACTTTCTAAAGATATTTTAAAATGTCAGCGTCTGGAGCATTGTTTTGTGAACGTGGAGCCTACTACCTTATTATTAATCGAAGTTGCAGAAGACAGCTTTTCTTCACATAGGCGCTTCTGATTTCTGATTTTGATTTTTTCGCTCATTCGTACTGTTTAGATAATTAGTGTTCTCGGTAGGCTTACGAACAACCCAGATTCAAATCTCGACGGAGAGTGTCTACTCTTAAATTCAACTGTATTGGAAAAAAATTGTGTGAATAAATTGAACGTTCTATAATCGTAAAACATCAAACAACACGCTCTTGTTGCGTTTTCCTGAATTGATTAACACTAGATTAACTAGACCAGTCATTTTGACTGCTTCGAAGCTTCAATTTTGCACATTTTGTTACTGATTATAGTGCAACTTTCAATTGCTTTGGCTTTTCCCAATACATAGTAATTAGGACAAGTTAATGTGACTGAAAATTTTATTATAATTAGTAGCAACTTGCCGTAAAATGAAATGGTTGGAAACGGCCTGGTAAATCGAGTGTTATAAAAAATAATTTTGAAAGCTCTCATTTATTACGTAACTCCAATCCATACCTCCGTTGCATTGCATTCGTTGCAGTTTGAAATTTTAATCTCATCATACCAAAAGGTCCATATCTTCAATAAATAAATAAATAAGGGAAGATAAATATATTGGTGTTTTCATATATTCTTTCAGAAATATCAAGTATTTAGCGTTCATTAGTCACCAACGGCTGAAGTATTCCTACTTATGAAGCTTTATTGAGATCATATACAACGTCGGATATAAAAGAGGAGCTTAAAATCAGTACGCAGCAATAAAAAATTAATAGAAATACATTCTTTCGATAATATTATTGCAGGATGGAAAATCAATTATACTTATTAACTTAAGTGTATGATTCGGTCACTATTACTTTGAAATAAATAAAATCTTACAAAAAGGTACGCAGCCAATGTAGCATTTATTAGATTTAGTACTTTTGCAGACGTATTCGCATGGTGAGATCACGTCTTATAAAATAAATGCATTGAACGTGACGTGTAAAATTTAAGTTTTAAATTTCGAGAACAGTCCTCGGTACTAGTAATAACAGCTTATCAACACTTAACGTCGCATAATTCATTTATTCTGACGCATAGTTGAAATAAAAGTTTCTGCCCTGCTGAAAATTTCCTTCTTCAAAGGAAAAAGGCTTTAAATAAATTTTGAATGAAAGTATAGTGAAACTTGATGTGCAAGTGTTTAAACAGGTAAAGCTTATGATAATAAACTAGGCATAAAAACAGCTGGTTTACTGGTATTTCAATCAAGATAGTCACTCAAGAAGCAATATTACAAATTTAGAAAATCTCACTCAACACACCAAGGCTTACATTTCTGATACAGTTTTAAGAATACATGCTTTTTCACACAACATTTAGTGTTATATGTAATATGTAGTCTTCAAGCTGTCACCGCCACGCGCTCAAATCTTTCAGGACTCTGAAGAGAAAATGCCACAAGAAGATTTAAGATAGGTGGCAAGTGGGGCTTAAGAATATTGACGCAAGTCAACTGTAGCAGAATTTCCGGGTTGATCGACGAGTGTATTTTCCACCTCAGTTGTATTTCAAAGTTTGTTGTGATAGGTTTGCTTTTTCCTTCAAATAGGATTCTGTAGCGTCTATATAATGCCACATAAAACGCAAATTATTAAAATATCAGTTTATTTTCATATGTACAAATATCACACTAAAATTGAACTATTTTATTGCTGTAGTGCAACAGGGATACACTCACATCTAATAATCACAATACAATTTAGCTCTTTTGAAATTTATATCATTAATGATGCATTGTTTTCTGTTCTTAGAGTTTATTATGATTTTTACTGGATGTGTGAAGTGTTTACGCTTTACGTTTTAAGTAAGGGGCATCAAACTATTTCAAGATTTTCTGAACTTTATTCATTCTCTTCTAAACATGTGCAAGAAAATATTATGAAAATGATTTGGATGCATTAACCTCAGTTCAACAATTATTAATACGTTTTCTAAAAAAATCACTTATAATATGTATGCCTTACTGTTGCCAATAGCTTAACAGAAGAAAAAAAGCAAGAGCAAAAGTGACTTGCACCAATCAATTCTTTTCTGGCAACTCAGAGATGTCTTCCTTGAGTTGAGATAAATGTTAAAATACATTCTCAATACAAATAATATATTAAATCTCCAAAAAATATTTTAAGTTACACACTTTTATTTAAAGAAAACTAAAATGCAGTAATAGTCGAAAACCGAGCAACAAACTTCCGTGACAAATCAAGTTGAATGGAATGGATGATACCGGGAACTGGTTTAGAACTGCGGACCTCCGGTGTCACAACGCTATAACCACTGCGCCACAGACTCAGCTACAAATCAATTTGTTTGTTTGTTTGCTTACGACCATTTCAGTTTCACATAAATATTCGACTTTATTTGCTATTCGCAAGGATATGTATCAAACTCTCGTCTAATATGACAGATAGAACAAGACAGCACAACAGATTTTTAATATACAAAGAAGGAAATACACCCAGGGGAAAGTGAGAATCGAACCCACGCCTCTCTCACTCCGCGCAGGGAGGCACCGGAACCAGTCGCTTAGACCGCTCAGCTACTGAGGCCAATACAAATCATTTTAAATATCTTCGGCGCATTATCCAAACAAAGCTCCCTTTGCTATTCGACAAATAATAATTCTGATCAGTTCCTCAGAGCCAAAATTATTGTATTTTTCCTAATTAACTTTTTAATAAATTATATAATGGATGGAATATTGTATTGTCATCGAAGATAAGCTTGTGTGCAAAGTTTGAAGATAATTTACGCAGTAATAGTGATCGAAAACCGTGTCACAGACTTCCGTGACAAATCAAGTTAAACAAAACTGTTATTATGTTACCTACTTAGTTTTTTCTGGTAATTTATAGAACACAAGTGGCCAGTTCTTACACTTCTTCACCAGGTAATGCCTGAATATAATGCATTCGCTTATTGCAGTGTGTCCCAATGTGTGGTATGCCCCGGCGGTACGGGAAAAGCTGGCTGGTAACATTAGGTCAATGTATCTTTTAAACTGTCCCAGCTTCTTGTTAAAAGACAAATAAAGTTCCTTGTTTCACCGTCGAGAAAAAGTGCCACGCTACCATGACATAACTAAATTTCTCGCAAAAGAAAGCTGGTAACATAAGTGTGGGCCAATGAGTTTAGCAAGTTCGGTGCGTAAAACTGAGGTTGGTACTCAGCAGTGTATAACACAGCATCTAGAACTTACAAGCAGGCCTAAAAAACCTGTTTCCTGATTTAAACAAAAAAAATTAATAACTGATATATCCATTTTTACATTTATAAAACATAAGACATATAATGATAATTTTGTAAACATTCACAAGTTCATCCGATTTATTTATTATAATGAATATTATAGGTGTTTTAAATATTATTTTACTTTCACACACACTGTATATATATATGCACACATATTAATAGTATAGATTTCCCCACGAGGGGTGCTTAGCGTTACGACAATTACAGGAAAGCACAGATGTCGAAAGTTTGGAAAATACTAACTTATACTAAGCACATGGAGCAAGGGAATGTGTATGGCTCAAATCAGCTGAACGTTACAGTGATATATTTCTAAAATTTTGTAGCAACAAAAGAGAGTTGAGACCTGCCACATCAAAACTGTAAAGCCAGGTATTGTCTGTAAAACTTGCTGTAAACATGGAAACAAAACCGGAAAATGTAAATAAAAAAAGAGCGTCAAGAAAGATTCTGCTTACAATTACTGTTAGAAATTCATTATTGTATCTCTTAAAAGAGAATATCTTTTTTTTTAAACATTATTTCTCCAAATCGTTATGTATATCATAAATAATTGTAGCAGATTTAGATCGATAATTATAAGACAATATATATACCTCAATTTACATTTTTCTTCTTAGTCAAAACGATGACGCTAAAACCATAGTTATATTTATTGGGGGATAAAAATAAAAAACGTAAAAAAGCAAACTGGTGGTACGTTACAGCAAAGAACGGTACAAAGGTTAGTGTTTAACTTTACTGTATTTTAGACCAAATCAAAGTATAAAACCCCAACACGTATAAAAATTAAGCGCTATTTTTATTCAGAAGTAACTTCCAACTCTGGCCACAAATAATTGTATATATAAATTAGCTAAGTTATTTAAATTTTTATAACATAAAACAACTGCTTTCTAAACGTCCTCAATGAGTTGAACGTTTTTTGTGTTCAAATCGAATTGGTATGTACTTTTCATAAGAAATGGATTTTGGTTACATTAATAAATAACACACCGAAAATGACCAAAAGAGAAAGAAAACTGTTTACATTAACGGTTTCTACTTTACAGCAGAAATTTATTTTACTAAAAATTCCTTTAAACTTGTATGAGTAGATTAACGCATTTTTTATTACTTTGATCTTTCATTCTATGTCTAAAAGTAATTACAAGCAAAATTTAAAGAGGGGGAAAGTAGAAACTTGTTTTTCTGGAAAAATAAAATCCATTGCTTTTTCTCATTAAAAATAAACATTTTTTGTGCTCAGAGGTCACACAGATGGCGATAATTGTACTGGAGGCTTGAAAAACAAAACATTTTAAGCACACCCAATTTTTTTCTAACTGACACTGCAGAAACTGCTATTAGAAAAATGTATTTTTATTTTGCTCGAAGGCAAAAGAAAGAACTTTTCATCGATATTTCTTTGGTGTAAAAAGTTTTGAAACTTAATGATTTCATATCTTTTTATTTTATATATGATTTGAAGCTACAAAGAATTGCAGATACAAATACCTACGGTGCATTTATAAAAAATCAATTTGAAGTCAATATTAATATATAATTCCTTCTATATTAGATATTGAAGAAAACAAAGTATGTAATCCAGATTTATTCAATAGATAAGAAAACAAATCTTGTGCTTCTGGCGTAACCTACTATTGCAGGGTCAATTGGGGTAAACTGTTAGAAATTTCATCATGAAATTACGGTTAAGGGGTCTGCCTGCCCCAAAAAGATGATTTTTGCGAAAAAAAATCGATATTTTTTTATTTTATATTTAAAAAGAATAAGCATTCAAGATTTCAAAAATGTTTGGATTTTATTTCTACGATATATAGAAACGAAGTTACACGCAATTAAGTTAACCAGAAGTCATATCGCAAGCACATAAAAGGGGAATTTAAAATGCGTTTCCTGAAAAACTACGTTTTTCGATATTTTTGTTCACGGCAGATCTCATAACTCGAAAAGTTTTATACCCATTACTGTGATTTTTTGAAGTATTGTTTTACACATTGCTATCTGTGTTTTGAACTAAAATCTAAGCTCTATGTCAGTATTTAAAAAAATTACAGACATTTATTTGTGAAATATTGTGTTTTTTCCGTGAAAAACGTATGAATTTCTAAAAAACTGCTATATTTTTCTCAATTTTGGACCTATTATAAAACTTTTAGTTCAGAACACAGTTAAGTAATATAGGAACATATATTATTAAGGATTTTAAAATATATCGAGTTAAAGTGAGTATAGAGTGTTTGGCGTAAACTGTAAAATTCGCCTTTTTTTTGCTAAAATTTCCCAATTTTTCAAAATTTTATAAAAATATAGCTATTATTTTTTTTTTTTAAATTTTAATTACTTTTTAGCTTAAAATAATATGAATTTAGTAATTATTTCATTGTTTTGAAAAAAAAAGCCTCCGAACGTAGGCAGACCCCTTAAATACCCGGCACCAGTCTGTCAATTCACCGTTAAATTTACGGTTCGGAACATTTTTCTATCTTTAATGGGCCTAAACCATTTCCAATCAGATTGGTTAAAAAGCAGTAAATACAAAAGTCTACGGTTTTATAATCATTTGAAAATGGTTTCAAAACAAAATTTTTACCGTTTTGGAACCATTTCAAGGCGTAGAATCTTCGACGCGTAGAAACCGTAAACGAAGAGAGCGGGAATTGAACCCGGGTGCATGGTATACCAACCTTGCTCTCTAGTCATTCGGCCATCTACACCACGTAAAGCGCCGTTTGTTTATCAATAAATCTTCTTTTCCAACAGGCAAACTGCCTTAAAATTGAGATTTCAGTTCTTGATTGGATAACAAGTCATTTTTGGTCTAAATTTACTGTATTTTGACGAAACTCATTTTATTTGCTGCAAAAATAATATACAAAAAAGCTTCAGCAGCTCAAATTACGGGTGCGCGCATTAGCATGCAGTTCGGTCCGATGCCTCCACTTTTTGATTTACGTGTGTATGTGTTTCTATTTAGTAACCACTGCTTACGGCATTTTTTTTCCTTCTGTTCTTATATACACATGCAGATTTTAACTGATAAATCTTTATTCATAATTTAACAACAACGCACGCCCAGTAAGGTTTCGTAACCAAGATGGACGCCCGATTCTTATTGAGCGCTTGAAAATGACGGTTAGTTAAACTTTCTTTAGGAGAAACAGAGAATAAACGATTTTTTTCACAATCAGCGGTTTGAGTACCATCTTTTTAATGGTTATTCAACTGTTTCTATCAAATATGGTAAAATAAAAATCAAGTAAATGGTTATTTTACTTTTTTCTCGCGGAAATTTTCAACAGTGTAAATGTAAACAAAGGGTTAATGTAAAAAAGCTTCATAACGACACTCGTGGTGATTTTGACAACTTAAACTGCAGGTGAGTGATGATTCGGCAACATAGGAAAGGCATTGAATGGGTTTCATATGTTTCGAAACAACTGTGGAGGCGTCATTGTTGTTAAAGCCACTTGGCATTCCAAGCTGAGCTCGCGAGGCGACCAGTAATTAAAGCAGACAAAGGGCGCGCGTTCCATTTATTATTGAGCTCCGCTATGGGGTAAGTACGACTTGTCGCAGAAGGCCTCTTAATTTTGAGTTTGAGTTTTCATTCGCTAACAAAGAATCATAATGTAATTTTTTTTTCTAAAACTATACTCACGAGAAGTGTAATATTGACTACAATGCTCACAATTTAATCTCTCAATTCATACAAGAGGTAGGGAAGAATTAAAAGTTTAAACATTGAAAAAGTGCTTACAATTACCATAACTGACCGTACTATATTTGGTGACTATTATGTATTTGCATTCCTTTGCGCGAATGGTCGAAGAGGAGCTTTATTTCCATGTCATATGCTCTACACTCACACACAGACATCAGGCAACAATTTAGGGTATGAAAATATTTACCTTTGTTAGTTTTACTGTTTTCGGACCGCTATAGGGGACAGAAAAAGTAATAAGAAATTAAAATGTAGCTTTAAAATGCGGAGGCATTAAGGTGAACTTTCCGCCCTAACTAATTTAATTTTAAAAAATACAAAATTCGAAAAAAAAAATCTTATTTTAACAACAAAATATTGTTGGTCTGCACTTTGAACCCCTGTAGGAGACACAAAATAATACAAAACATAAAAATATGGGTTAAATACGGAAGTATAAAAGCACATTTTATACACTATTAAGGATTTAATTTTGAAAAAAAAATGGCCCATCTTAGTGTGTAACTTTCTTCGAGTGTAATCAATTTCGACATCATGAGCATTATAAACTCTTCACTAAAACTGATTAAGATATAAAATGCACTTAAATAACAGTTTTTTTTTCAGTACATATCATTATCATCACAAACCTTTAAAAAAAACCCACTGCTGAATAAAGTTGGTTTCTAGCGTTTTTCATACATAATGTTAAGATTGTTGTTTTGTTATCTATTTATTTACACGAAATTTCTCGGCTTATTAACACATGTTGAACAGAGTGAGTTTTTGGACGTTTGATGCCAATGCATGTAATAACTTTTTTGCTCGATTATTGAAAAACTAAAATGTTGAGCTATTTAATGGTATCTTAACAAAAAAAAAACAATAAATAAAAATATCAAAAGATTAGACTAGCGAAAGGGCCTGAATTATACATAAAAAAAAGAAATAACGGAATATTTTGTGCATGAAAACATTTGTGCTAAATTAAACTGTTTCCAGAAGTAAGCCTCGATTATTGCTGTTAAAAAATAAAAGATCAAATAAATTTAACTAAATATTACATTACTGGGAAAATAAAAAAAAGTCAAACAAACTTTTTCTTAATTACATTACGAAATCAGCACCACAAAGTAAAAAACAAAAACAGTATATATCAACGTCTGTAAGGATAAATTGAGCAAACGTGGCCGTTTTATAATGTAGAAAACCAATTTTTTTTTGCTCATACATTAACTGTAAAAATAAATAAAATATTCATTCAGAAATGCTTTTCAAAAATAACAATTTTCTAAAATGATTTTCGCTTACTGCCCGTATGTTTAACACATCCCTTAAACCTAAAACAAGTTATTTTCTTGATGTTTAATTTTTTATTGATTCAATTCCCAAATGATCGACTACATGTGCTTTAAAGAATTTAAAGTTTTCCAATTTCAAGAAAGTGGATTTTGAAGACATTACTGAGCTTTTTCGATACAAATAAATTTCATTTTACCACCTTGAAAAAATATTTTATAGAAACATTGGTTCCCAATTGCTTTCATAGAATGCTGGAAATTTATTTACGTTTTGGCACTCTTGGCATTGGTTTATTGTGAGCACACTCTCTTCAAAAGCGGGAATAATGTAATCAAGACATGACATTTTCTTATTTACATGAAAGAGTAATAAAACAAAATAGCATTAACATGATATGTCCAATATCTACAAACTCATCAATGTATACAACAATTTAAATTATTCATATTTTTTAACAAAAGCAATGTCCATTTACCATATTATATTACTTTTTATAAATAAAATATTTCTTACTGTCAAAAAGTATTCAGTCACGAAGAACATAATACTAGTTATGGCAATCATGCATATACATTGATTAATTAAAAGTGATATTTAAAAAGTTATTGAGTAAGTTACAGCGTTGAAAAGTAATTAACTGCCTTACTAGCATTTATATGACAAGGACCATTGTCTGAATATTTTCTAGAAAGTTTCCTTAAAAGTTTAACTCAAGTGAGCTAACTAGGCTGTGATGCAATTGTGTTCGTATCGTATTGCGTAGTAAAGTGTTCCACTGATCCAAAATCTTAACTATTATAAATGTCCTAATCTAAATCTATCTCATTCCAGACTGCTTAAAATGGCTGAATAACCATATTAGCATGATTATGCCTACTTGGCGGAATTCTATTAAGCAATGAATAATCTGCATAATGCATGTTTAATTTATCATCAGTTAAATATAATAGGGAGTTGCAGGTTTGTCCAAGTATTGGGGATCAACTCATTTACAATCTCCCAAGTGATTATAACAGTTTGCATCAGTCGAATTAAGAATTTATATAAATCTCCCTTTTCAGGACACTTCAACGGTCCTGCAATTAAAATATGTTTTAGATATGTCTGCCTGATACCAATGTCTTTGAATCTCAAATTATTAGATACTTTTATTTTTTTTACTGCACTGCATTAACTGCATTTAGTAGTTAATTGTACTACAAACTGCAGGCTATGAAATCTCCAATGTAGAATTGGAGATTTCATAGCTGAATTAAATAGCTATGAAATCTCCAATTCTACATTGGAGAATTGGTAGTTTTAGTATTGGCTAGAATTGGCTTTATAAGTCCTATTTCGCTCCTGGTATGTATCTGAAAATGAGATAGATACACTCTAGTTCTTTGGGCATGATAATAAAAGCAATTTAAACTTCATTTTACGTTTCATGGACAGCTAGCACACGCAGAAAAATACAGTGGACTTACGACACGCAGAAAAATAAAATGCTTACACGACAATCCTCTTTGAAAGGAAAGGGTAAGAGCAAGTTTTTTTCTCTTATTTTTGCCAAATGCCACTTGGATACCTAAGCTTCCCTCGCAGAAGGACCAGGAATTAAGGCAGACAAGGGAGGGCCTACTGTTTTTAAAAGAGCACCGTAAGATTTAAGTATGACTTGGCTCAAACACGGATTATGTATTCGGGGGACACCACAATCACGCCACCTATTTTTTAGATTTAAGACTGAAAAGAAAGGAAATTTTACAGAATCCGGTATCCTCAAGACTTCAGGATCCATCGGTATTAAATGTACGAATCCCCAAATGTACATCGCGGCCAGGATGTTTTTTTTTTTTCATTTTTAACAAGATGTGTAAAAGTGATAAGTTCAGTTCTTTTCTGCGCTAATGCATGATGCTATTTATTCATTTGCAATTATGTTTCGCCTGATGGAGTTCTCGTGAAATTCCATAGTTTAAGCAATAAAGCACAATGGAGTGATTAAGTGGCCTTAATATAGCAATAATAATAGCGTAAATAAAACAAGAAGGAATTAAAGAGTTATTCTAAATATTAGAGTTTAATGCTGTTTCTTTCAGAAGTATTAAGTAGTTAAAAATTGTACGAATAATGCAATCATAATATAATTGGCAACACATTGCAAAGCTAAGGATATCAATGAAAAAGTTCATGTTAAAGAGTGGAACGAAAAGAAAAACGTTTTATCTATTTTCAACGATGACTGGTGGGGAAAAGGAATCAATGAATGTCACTAAGTACACATATGATAATTAAAAGTGGCGAATAATTCCTTCATTTGCCACAAACACATTTTTTTATTTTCTTTCTTTCTTTTTTTTTTTTTTTTTTTTGTACCTTTTTAACATATCTTGTCAAAACGTTGAAATGTTGCATTCACCATACATTTTCGGTCGAAATTTCTATGAATTTGCGGCTAATAAAAGAATTCTCCGACAAATTTCAATATTCTTACGTAAACAGTGGATCCAACGAAATTTTTTGCTCACTACCCATAATCAATTATTAATATAATTTTAGAAATTTTGTTAAAAAAAAAAAAAAACTGGCAGAATTGTTTACGCATTTGCGAAAAATCATGAAATACTCCTTTTATAATCGTTAAATTTCTTCTGAGTACTTTGTGCCACCAATCGAACCTTTTCCGCATTACCTATAATCGAAAAAAGAAAAGGAAAAAAATCATTTTTTCCGCCCATCCTAATGGGCAATCAAGCCTGATATTATCCAATAATAAATCTGTAAGGCCTAGAATATCTTTATATTAACATGGTTGTTTCTACTCTGGATTAGTGTACCCACCACTATAAAAATACGTATGCAATATATTTTGAAAATTCAGTACACAATGATGAAACTATGATTTCATGCAGATCAGGAAACTGTATGACACCTCGCTGAAATTGAATGAAAATTATTACTTCTCTTTTTCTATCATATTTAGCATCAGGAATGATGAACAAAAATTAAGGACTAACAATAGAGCAGTCTCAGTTAATCTAAATCCACAAACAAAACTACCAACCACTAGAAAAATATCCTTTTAAGAACCTAATATATAATTTTTTGTGCTTAAATTATATTTATTAATAGTTTTCCCAACAAAGAAAAATCAAATCAAGCCTTTCCAATTAAAATTAAAATTACCTATTTGTTACCCGTAACGTTTTTTTCTAAAAAACAAATGTAATCAAACTGATGTGCGATTTTTGAGTTAGACGGCCCTCTATCTATTAAAGAAAAAGTCATCAAAATCGGTTCATTTAGTCAAAAGTTATGGGTGAAAAACCAAAAGGTGACCCTATTTCTGCCCGTAACTTTTTTTCTAATTATCGAATATGGTCAAACAAAAAAACGGGAATCTATGGGAAACCATCCTCGATCGATAAAAAAAAAATCATGAAAATCGGTTCATCCGGTGAGAAGTTATGAGTGGACAAAAAAAAAACGACATACATACAATATGAATGTATAACCACCTTCCTTTGTGAAGTCGGTTAAAAAAGAAGGAGAAGAAAAAAAATTCGATAAGTAAAATTTAGCTTTTGGAAGAGAATTAAAATCCTAGTTTGGCGCTCCGATTTTATCATTGATCGGCTATTTTGCTAATAATTAAAACAGATTAATAGAATTATTTATTTGTATAAACTGTTGGAAACTCCAAAATTGAGATTGAGGGGGAGGGGAATTTTGCAACAAAATTCAAAACTTTAAATTTTAAAGAGTCAAACCTTTTTCCCCTTATAATAGTGAAAATAGGTATAGATTATGCTATGATCAAGCAATACCCAATAGCTTTCCTTTTACAAACTCTCAAAGCATCCTTTTAGGAAGAGGTGGGAGCTTTCAAAGTGTTGTTTGAAAAGACAAACACGTGGCTCTTCTATATAGGCTTTAGCGCCTTCTAAAGCCTATACTACGGCTTCTAGGGCCTCAAAATACACCGGTTTGCATATAGTGTTCAAAATTTTCCCCGGACCACCTTTAACTGTCAGAATTTCATATCTCTTGTTAAGGGGTCCCTTCATATGGTTCGACCCCTAACCCCAATGTTGAGCTGAAAGGGAAGAGTAAAGAAAGTTCTATCTGTTTTTCAGTAGTCAAAAGCGAAAAATCCTCAAAAATAAATTTAAAAGGCCAGCGCCAAAAAGTTATATGAAATATCAATAATAATTAGATGCAGGGTGGCGGCATTTTTAAGTTTTGCCCCGCCTCGGAAAACTCCAAGATCCGGTACTGGAAGGTTCTTTCCTAATTTGGTTTTATATCAGACATCCGATATTGGACACTTCTCTTTCAAATTAGAGCTACTCGTAGTACTTGGTTAGTGTTTGGAAAAATTTTCCTACCCCTTTCTGGTCCTTGTACTATATTTCAGCGATTCTTCCAGCGATGCCAAACAACTAGCACGCGATTCAAAATGAATATTGAGCTGCTGACACTTAAATATAAAAGCTTGAGAAATTTGACTCCCAGTTTCCTCACCGTTTTGACCACACGGACTTTAGCAATAAGAAACCGCTCTAGGGATTGAATTTAGCCACTTGAACAAGGTTTACGAACACGAACTTGGACGTACAAGGCTGGCGCTTTTCCATTACGCTACCGTACCAGCGATGATTAACAACTAAAACGCGATTTAATATAAGCACTGAGCTGTTGAGACTTAAGTAGTGAAACTGATGAATTTAAACTCTCAGTTTCCCCACTATTGAAGACGAACGGACTGTAGCAATCAGAAACTGCTTTAGGGATTGATTTTAGCCATTTGAACCAGGTTTGAGCCCATGAGCAAAGACCTACAAGGCCAGCGCTTTCCCACTACGCTACTATACCAGCGATGCCAAACAACCAGCACGCGATTAAAAATGGATATTGAGTTGTTGAGACTTAAGTATAAATACTTGAGAAATTTGACTCCCAGTTTCCTCACTGCTGGGAGCACACGGACTCGAGCAATGAGAAACGGAACAAGGGATTGAATTTAGCCACTTGAACCAGGTTTGAGACAATGAACAAGGACGTACAAAGAGCCAGCACTTTACAACTACGCTACTATACCAGCGATGGCAAGCAAATAGAACGCGATTAAAAATGAGCATTAAGCTATTGTGACTTAAGTAGTGTAACTTGGTGTTTTTAACGCCCAGTTTCCCCACTATATGAGGCGCCCGTACTCTAACAATGAGAAACTGCACTTGGAATTGAATTTATATACTTGAACCAGGTTTGTGCCCGCTGACTTGGACGTAAAAGGCCAGTGCTTTTCCACTGCGCTACTATTAAAGCGATGACAAAAAACTAGAACGGGATTCAAAATGAGCATTCAGTTCTTGCATCTTGAGTAGTGAAATTGGAGGATTTTGACGCCAGTTACCCCACTATTGGATTCTCCCGGATTCTAACAATGAGAAACTGCACTAGGGATTGAATTTAGCCACTTTAATCAGGTTTGAGCCCATGAACTAGGACCTACAAGACCAGCGTTTTACCACTACGATTCTATACCGGCGATGCCAAACAACTAGTACGCCATTCAAAGGGAGCTTTAAGCTGTTGAAACAAAAGTAGTGAAACTCGGAGATTTTAACGCCCAGTTTCCCCGCTATTTGAGGCGTCCGGACTTTAACAATAAGAAACTGCACTAGGGATTGAGTTTAACCAGGTTTGCGCCCGCGAACTTGGACGTACAAGGTCAGCGATTTACCACTAAGCTACTATAGTAGCGATGCCAAACAACTAGAGAGCCATTCAAAATGAACATTGAGCTGTTGAGACTTAAGTATAGAAACTTGAAAAATTTGACGCCCACTTTCCTGATTGCTGGAGGTACACGGACTCTAACAATGAGAAACTGCATTAGGGATTGAATTTAGCCACTGTACTAGGTTTGAGCCTATGGACATTTCTCCACCACACCCCTACCTGTTAGCCGAGGACTTAGGATTGCTTACGCATGGGGAGAGGTAGTGGGGTCTACGGATTTTGCATGCAGATATCCCCAAGTATACATGGTGGTCTTCAGTGGGCATTGAACGCGCGACCTTCCAGGTGGAAGTCCGACGTGCTAACCACTGGGCTACCAGTGCTTTACCACTATGCTAATATACCAGCTATGGCAAAAAACTAGAACGCGATTCAAAAATGAGCATTGAGCTGTTAAGACTTAAGTAGTGACACTTGCGCATTTTGACGCCCTGTTTCCCCACTATGGCTGGCACCCGGACTCTTACAAAGAGAAACTGCTCTAGGGATCGACTTTAGCCCCGCCACCGCCCGAGTTCACAGGATCTAACCTGGTCCTAGTCGGTTTAATTTCAAAATGCAGAAAATCAGCAGCGCCCATGTCATATAATTATACGGCATGTTACAGATCCCTCGAGTGTCCGTTTTCCGTGGATACTCTCGGATAATTGAATTTCCTAGTGCAGTTTGGATCAATTAGAGCTCAGGTACCGCCCTCTAGAGGGGGAAAAGGAATGTCAAAATTGCCAATGCAGTCATTTTATCCAGCGATAGTGGTGCTACTCGAAAAGATGGATACCGGTTTCCGGGGAATGCACCGGGTGTACAAAGGTCAGTGACCATACGCAGCCCCATTAGTAATGAAGGATAAGACATGAATGGATATTTACGAAGTGATAAAGTCCAGAAAAATATCGTGCAGAATATTGCACAAACAGAGGAAACTTTTAGGGGAAAAAAATACGTAAAATAAAATAAGTATTGATATTTTAAGTAGTCTAACACAGGAGCTGATTGTGAATAAACGCACTATTAACTCTTTCAGGAGACCAGTACCAGGTGTATGCATATCAAAAGACGATTGCTAACAGATGTCGCCACGCATATATGCAAACATCGCGAAACCATGACACGTGATTTTTTTATAGTTTGACCTTTGATACTCACGTTTAGTTTACATTTGGACGAGTTTCAGCGTGCATTGTGTACTTTTTACTGTGTTGAAAATGTCGAATTTTATGCCTTCCGACCTCGATTCGTGGACAGCATTAATTTTTTGTTACCATCTGAAGAAAAATGCTGCCGAATCGCATCAAATGCTTGTAGAAGCATACGGTGACAATGCCCTGAGCCGTGCGCAGTGCTACAAGGTGTTTGAAAAGTTTCAAAATATTGATTTCGATGTGAGAAACGAGGAACGTGGCAGACCAGCAAAAAAATTTGAAGACGCTGAATTGCAAGCATTACTCGATGAAAATGATGGCCAAACGCAAGAACAACTTGAAGAACGATTGATTGTTGACCAGAGCACTGTTTCCCGTCGTCTCAAAGCAATGGGCAAGATAATAAAGGTCGGTAGTTGGGTGCCACTCGAGCTAACGGACCATCAGCAGGAAAACCGAAAAACCGTGTGCGAAATGTTGCTTGCCCGCTACAAACGCAAGTCATATCTCCATGGTATTGTGATTGGCGATAAAAAATGGATTTATTTTGAGAATCCCAAGCGTAATCGATCATATGTTGACCCGGACTGCCGTCCAAATCAACCGCAAGGCCGAATCACCTCGGCCACAAGACAATGCTGTGTATTTTCTGGGATCAGGAGGGTCCAATCTATTATGAGCATCTCAAACCCGGTGAAACCGTTAATACTGATCGCTACAAGTAACAATTACTTGATTTGAACGATGCTATACTCGAAAAACGCGAGCAATACAAGAAACGGCAGCACAAAGTGATTTTCCTTGATGACAACACACCTAGCCACCTTGCTAAACCGACCAAGGACATCGTTAAGGCGCTCGGCTGGGAGCATTTAGCGCATGAGGCTTATTCGCCAGACTTGGCTCCTTCCGATTACCACTTATTTGTATCATTGGGACACGCATTGGCTGACCAGCGCTTGACTTCTTACGAAAACGTCAAATCTTGGCTTGATGACTGGTTGGCCTCAAAAGACTGATCATTTTTTTGGCGTGGTATTCGCAAATTGCCCAAAAGATGGGGAAAATGTGTAGCTAGCGATGGATATTATTTCGAATAAAGAAATATTAACAGTTTTTGCAAATTTATTGTGTTTTTTTTAAAAAATAATCGTCTCATTTCATTTGCATACACCTGGTAAAACGGAGTTCTACTTCAAGAAATGTAGTTTTTGTGACCATAGGTCAGACCAGCGATTCTCAACCTGTGGGAGGTGCTCCCCTAGCGGGCGCGAGCACCCGAAAAGGGGGGCGCTAAAATATCAAAGAGAAAATATTACTTTAAAAAATTGATTAACTGACTCAAAGGAAAGCACACATACACATAGAAAAAAAATACATTTCGACACATTTAATAACTTATTAAAGTAAAAAAAAATACTGAGATAAACTTTTTCAATCAAAACATACTAACATACTAAATTAAAAACAAACTTAATAATTATTAGTGACTTCCTTGGGTCCGTCTTTCAAAACAAAGTTTTTCGAAGGAAGGCTTCTTAATATTAGAAATAGCCACTCTCGGTTGTGTCTATATTTATCCGAGATCTATAGTTTGTCAAAGAAGCTTATGCAGTTTCACAAAAGTAGGATGTTGAAAATGGTAATTGAATGCGAAATGCCCCTGTTTTTAGTGAAGAAAATCATAATTTACTCCTGCACAAAATTCAAATAGTGATTTAATACTAAATTAAGTTTATTACGAAATGACTCGTTTTTACTCTTGTTTTGGCAGTTAGTTAAAAATAATTCAAAAACAGAATCCAAAGTACTCAATATGCATTATTGTTGTATGCATTTTATATGGTAAGGGGGGGGGGGTTGCCCTATGAAAATTTTAATAGAAAATTGGGCCGCGAATACTGAAAGTTTGAGAAACGCTGGGTCAGGCACTCGTCCAGTTGCACCAGAATTCAGTCGTCCCGTTGTCTCTCTTTGCAAGAAAGAAGGCCTGAAGCAAGGGGGAAGCGAAAATCAGTGAGACAATCGCGTCGGCTCCGGTTGGTGGGAGTCTCTACCTTTTTTTCTTCTTCAATTTTTTCTTCTTCAAGGAGATTTTCCCCCAGTGAGGTGAGGCTTCGGTACAGTGTAGGTGTTCCACCCATTGCTTCTCGAGCCAAGAGGCAAACCAGCACGATAGCAGACAGAGCGGGAACGGTGCTTTGCACATTCCTGACTCTGCAACAACCTAGCTGACACCTCAACACTCCAATACAAAGAGATAGATACCTACATTACGTAATTTTTATTTTTGAAAATGAACATTTATGTAACCCGTGAAGGAAAGCTGAAAGATATGAAGCTTTGCTTTTTTCCTTTCTTTAACCTTTAGATGCAGGATTTTATGTTTATTTTTTTAAAAAAATTTTAAAAATAAAAACTTGAAGATTTTAAAAAAACTGATGCAGGGAAAAATAGAAAAGGGTATGTAGCCAAATGGCAACATTTTGCATTGATTACGTAGTATGACATTGCCTCACATGTGAAATTGTTTACTGTTGTTGTTGTTTCTAATGCCCCTGGATATCCAAGCTCATATTCGATATGTCTTTTCTAATGCCACTTGGGTATCTAAGCTCCTCTTCGATATGTTGTTTCTAATGCCACTTGGGTATCCAAGCTCCTCTTCGACATGTTGTTTCTAATGCCACTTGGGTATCCAAGCTCCTCTTCGACATGTTGTTTCTAATGCCACTTGGGTATCTAAGCTCCTCTTCGATATGTTGTTTCTAATGCCACTTGGGTATCCAAGCTCCTCTTCGCGGAGCGACTGGGAATTAAGGCAGTAAGGTGCTCCTTCCGTTTCAGGCTGAGCACCAATGGTGGAAGTACGACTTGGCTCGTAATGTACTTGGATAACACCAGATGGCGTCACCTTCCTTTTTATGGGTGAAGGGAAGGGAAAATCTTCACCCTCCTGTACCCTCGGAACTGCCTCGGGACTTCAGGGTCCACCGACTTTACATTCTTATGTCCCCAAGTGTACCTGGAGGCCTAATCTCGCATCTGTAGAACCGGTCCACTTCACCTTATCGAATCGCAGCCCTTCCGTCCGAGCTCGTGTAAAAAGCGTAATCTCCGTTCGCTAGGCCACCTAGCGAAAGCGATTGCACCTCGCGGATTCACTGTGTAAGTCCGCCCCTATTTGTGACGTTGTTTCGATATATCGATGGGGCCGGTAGCCAATGAGCACTACGTTTTGGCTTCATCGTTTTCATAGATTGTAAACAAACAAGAATCAGTAATTTGCTACATTACATCACGGGGATCCTGGAAATGTCTGCATTACCCATAGTGTTGGAAATAATTGTCTGCCACTTTTAAGATAATCCAGCATTGGCTGAGAATAAATTCAGCCAATTTTTCACACAACACGATACACAAAAGAAGATGGGAAGAACTTGACACCACTCTGAATGCTCTAAGAGCAGCACAAAAAACTCACCAAAAATGGCAAAAAGTAAGATAATTTTTTACTTTATGTTTATTTTTTACTCTTAACAATAGTTTCCCTTAGTTTTTTTGTTAATGTTAATATCATGATTTTAAAACCAAAGGGCAAAAGTTCATCTGAATGTGTCAATAGAAATGACATGTCTTTCATTTTATTGATAATAGTTTTACTTTTCAATAGATCTTTCCAATCCTAAACATCTAGCAATTGACATTATTTTTGTGGATGCTAAGATTAAATTACTATATGTTTATATGTGTTCTTTTTAAAAGTCTGACACAGTAACTGTTTTTAACTATATGTATATGCCAGAAATTTAAGAATCAAAATATTCGTTCAATAGTAACTTTCTAAAGTCAGAAACAATTTCTATAAACTCTTAATTTTTTATTCTAATGATCCAAACTCAATTTTTGTGTTAAGAATCTTAAATGCAATAGAATATAATGTATCATATGATTTGAAATTACATGTAAATAGCCAAAGGAAGAAAAGCAAAATGTCAAAATTCCCAGTGTTCGAGAAAATCACGTTTGAAGTTTCAAAAGCGAGCAGGCCGCAAGGTGTTTCTTTCATTGTACAAACTTTTAGGTGGTTTTTTACAGTGATTCTTCGTTTTTCTTACTTTCCAAAATATGGAGCAAAAATTATAATCTGCAATTACCAGGTGTTGTCATATGATA
The DNA here is from genome assembly GCA_038502835.1 of Octonoba sinensis. Classification (NCBI taxonomy): domain Eukaryota; kingdom Metazoa; phylum Arthropoda; class Arachnida; order Araneae; family Uloboridae; genus Octonoba; species Octonoba sinensis. The sequence goes on from CM076605.1 coordinate 118,892,896, forward strand.
TTGAACTCAACACGTAAAAAATGGACATTTCATCTTTCTCTTGTGCACTTATGTGCTATTATATGTTAGAATGCTTAAATTAAATTACTATATGTTTATTTGTGTTTGTTTTGGTAGTATTTAATTTTAAAGATATACATAACCCTTGTAGTGGTAGACATACACGCCCTCGCCCGTACCTTTTTACATGTAACGTTAGGGGCCGTTCATAAATGACGTCACTCTTTTTTCCCATATATTTGACCCCCCTCCCCCCCCCCTTTGTTACAATATGTCACACTTCAGTGGATCCCCTCCCCCCTTTGTCAGGCATCACGCTCTGTTGCATAATGCATAAAGTCACACTTCTTGTTACCCCCTCCCCTCCCCTTGTCACACTTTGTCCCAATTTCACGAACCCCCCTCCCCCCTAGAAGCGTGGGCTAGAAGCGTGACATCATTTATGAATGATCCTTTAAAAACAATTTATTATTTTGGAAAGTCCTTGGTTACTGATCATTTAAAATCTTTCATTCATATAATTCCTTAGTGTGCTTACCTGTATATCTTTTTACGATCAAAACTAATGCCATGTATTTTTCCTGGGCAGATAAAAAATGATGCGAGGAAAAAAACCAGGAGGATTAACTGACATAGCGGGAAAACTGGGGGTGTTCCCTCCACAGAAAAGAGACTTACACCACTAGAAGAGCGGATAATGAGTTTGGCAGGCTGAACTGCAGCTGTAGATGACGAAATTCCCGAAGCTGGTGCAATTATTTTTAAAGAAGCGAGTTGTTTCTACGTTCAAATATTCTCTCAGTGGTGCAGTTGCGGAGGGATGGCGTTACATACGCCTACCTTTTTATTTTGAAGTAACTTATTTTATCCCCCCCCCCCCCGCCCTAGATTTTTAACATTAAGTCAGTGGTGTAGTCCTAAAAAAAAGTTGGGGGGACGCTTATGCATATGAAGATAAGTAATTGAGATCAAAAGTGAGAGGGTGCTTATGTTAAAATTTTAAAAATATGGGAGGACGCTTGTATTAAAATAAAAAGGCGAGGACGCTGCCCCCCTGCGCCCTTCTCAACTACACCCATAGAGTTAAGAATAGATAGAGTTGACCCAAGGAAGTAATCTTGAAGTCGTCACTGTAACCGATCCGCCATCTTGGATTATGCAAAACAAAGGTTGTTGTTATCTTGCGCGGTAGTTTTGTATGAAGTTTTTGAAGATTTAATGATATATTTTCCAAAATTTTATGAAGAAATGACAAGTTGTGTGGCCTACGGATGTACCAATAGATGGACAAAGAAAATACCTGGAATTACTTTTCACAGGTAAGTGTAAATTGAAACGATTATTTTCTAATTTTTAAGTTCAAACTGTTGAAATTTGCTCTTATAGTAAATTCTCCTTATGTATTATTTTTTATGTCGTTAACTCTTGAGATACTTAGGATTTTGTTTGTTTAGTTTCGAAAAAGTTACATTCGTCTTTCTTAGGAGATTTTAATAAATTTGTTTGTGTGTTGATTTTAATAAATTTGTTTGTAATTTTTTTTTGTGTTTCTTACTGATACAGTGCTTACCAAGTAAATATTGATATTAGTGCGCTTCTGCCGAGAAATATTTGGTTTTATCTGTTACGATTGCTTTTTTTTTTTTTTTTTGTCATTACAAACCAATTTGTATAGTAATTCAAAATCAGAAAATACACGTATGTTTCATATATTTTATTATGCCGAGTAGCAAATTTTTCTGCCAGTGTGCCACATTGATTTGATGTTTTGAAAATAATATATAGCATTTATATATATGTATATATATAATAGCTAGGCTTTTCTGCGTCAGTTTTCTCAGTGTTGCATAAACATAGAAGTATTCTTTATGTTTCATATTTAAAGAAAAATATATTGTTTTCAGTAATGTTAAACACTTCAAAATCATATTTCTTTTGGTTGAATCCACAAGTTAATAATTAAACATAAAGGATACATAATTAATTTATGTTTTTAAATTGAATTTTACTGTTAAATGGTAATAGCAAGATCTGTATTTGTTTCAGTAAGTGATTTTTTTTTCTTTTGTAACACAATTTTATGCTCAGCCAATTAGCAAATAATCAAAATACTAGTATACAGCTACTTATGAAAATATTCTTCCATTATCCTAAAAAAATCAATTTCCCTTTTTAATTCATTTATCTGAGATTGACATTTTGAATTGTTATAACTTAATGGTGGCCTGTTTAAAAATTATGCCAAATTTAATGTGATAATTATGGAATTTCATCTTAATTAATTTCTAAACAATAATTGGAATCATAGCTGAAATTAATATGTCTCCAATTACAATTATTAAGTTTTGCGTAATCTTGCATTGGTGGGGTGGTATAATAAAAATTTTCCTTTCGTCTATTTATTTGATATTAGTTTTGTTTCTATTTGCGCTTTATTTTTCAAGATAGTTTTAATACAGTAGTTATACAGTTATTAAAAACTGATTCCCTGATTGTTATTTTACATAAAATATGAAATGCGAATTTAAATTCATAATAAGTATTCATTATTATTGTTATTTTTCTGGAAAATTATCATGTTTTTTGAATGGTGCTTCACTGTTCATGATTCAAATTGATTTATTCATTATTTCTTTTTCCAGTTTTCCCAAAGATGAAGAGCGTAAACAGCTGTGGATTAACGCTGCTAGGAGAGACAACTAGAATTTTATATTAACTAACAAAATATGATTATTGACTAACTTTTAATTGTAATTTCCAAAGAATCAGATGTTTATCAAGAAATTATTTTAAATTTTCGTTTCTAATTCCTTCATGAATATAAATAACATTTTATTTTACAGTTATATTTTATTAAAATAGTACAAACTGGGGTTCTAAATTTCAGAATTGGGTTTCAAAAATCTTATTTTTTAAAATGATGCAAAAAATTAGCCGATTATGTATATGTCTTGAATAAGTAGTTTTCTGCAACAGCTACGTATGTCAAAAAAATTATATATATATATATATATATATATATATATATATATAATTTTTTACTAATTTAACTTTTCTTGCCGAAATTTAATTATGCCATATCGAAAAGATTTTAATTTTATCAAATAGTCAGAATGGAAAATACCATTTTAAATTACAAATATTAAAGTCTAAAATTTATAAGATATTATTTAAAGGAAAATATTTTTTCCCTTGGAACTAAAAAGGATCAGAATAGTTAAATTTAATAGCCAAAAATATCTGAATATTAACGATGCAACCGCAGATTACAATGAACGTGATGCATAATCCAAGATGGCTGACAGTTACTTCACTCGCTACCCATCGGATGATACGGGTATGTCACCTCTAGTTCTATTCCCAACTCTATGACTACACCACTGCATTAAGTCAGTAGCGTACATAGACCCGGAGTTCAGGGGGAGGGGTCTTCGGGATAAGTGAGCTAATTTCAGGGTTTTACAAGAAAAATTGGTTACATTCTAGACAATCTTCACCATTTCAGGGGGTTTTATCCCCAAAACACCCCCTTATCTACGCCAGTGCATTAAGTCCCTCTACTGCTATTAAACCGTCCAAAGTGTCTTAAAAGCTAAAGGGGCAGAATTCAATGTCTAATCAACTTGTAGCTAATGTAATATCAGTAATACATAAATAAAAATATTAATTAGTTGTAATTATTGAATATTTGATAGTATTTTTTTTCTGAAAAGCGAATTAGAAAATATATTTTACGTGAAAAAAATTAAATAGTTTCTAATAACTGTATTATACTGGTTTGAATGAATTACTCTGTTATCGTGTCATGCAAGTTCAGCATCAATTAAGAGAGTATTCTCTAATTTTGACAGCAGTTTGGTTTCGACTCAGACAATCTTTGACCTTTCGCACCGTCTGACCTGGCACGCATGTCTGGCTCTCGTTTCAAGGCGTAATTTGAATAAGTAAAATTTTTCTATCTGTATTTTCATGCTACATTTTGCTGTAGCTATATGATAGTTCGCTCTGTTATGCTTACTTTCCACCATTTGCCATATTTATTCTCTGTACATTGTTTCTGATGGAATTGTGTAGTTAAATATTGATGCAAAAATTGCACATTAGCAGGAGCCTGAAGCAAGCCAACTTGCTTGATTTTTAAGTATGACTTTAAATTATATTTTTCTTTAATGTAAAAGTAATGATTCCTTTGAAAGTCACTGAAATGTGTAAAAATTTCTGAGCTGAAATTGAAAATTATGTGGATTTTAAAGTGGCAATTGTAGTTCGAGTAACCCTAATTTTTTTTTCTCTTTTTGTCATAGAAAAGTACTTAGCTGCGGAGACTGCTCCAAAGGCACTTGAATTTATGTGGCTGCAAGCGAGAGGAAAGCTGCAGCATCAAAGAAGTTGGTCGAGGAGGCTGCTAAACAGACGGCTGCAAGTAAAAGAAGAGCTGCAGCCGCAGAAAAACTAGCTAAGGAAGCTAGAAAACAAACTGCTGCTTGAGCCAAGCAGCAGAAGTCGTCAAAATTACAAGTTTACTCGAGGATTTGTATGAAACCATGGGAAAATAAATAAAGCCAAACATTTGTACATTGTTATAAAAATGAATAAATTTCTTACAAAACATTGAAAGAGTAATCTTTTTATGAGAATTTTTATTTCATTATGCAGCAATTGAGTACTTTAATATTTTTCAGAAGATATACAAAGTGCATGATTATGAAAATAAAAAATACTTCAAGTATTTTTTTTTCCTATTTAATAATGCTTATATATATTTTTGCCTTTGAATTACAGTTGCAGAATTTTTCTCTAAATACTTGGCAATTGAGTGCTTTAAAAATAAATATGAATTGCATGTCTATTAAAAAAAGATTAAGAAAAAATATAAACTTCTTGATAGTAGACATGTAGCTTGTGTTGGGTGTATGAGCCATAGAATAGTAGTATAAAATCACACGTGGTATTTCTTTCACTCGTTTCATTGTGATACATCATTATTTGGGAGCAAAACATTTTTAGCTCTGATTGATGGCAACTCAATCTATTGTGACTATACTGTAAATAATTAAGTAACTGGTACAGGACATATTTTGCATGTTAACTAAATGATTTTCCTCCGAGTATGCAGAACATTAACTTTAACATATGTCAAAAGATATTTTCACTTAAATAAAAGAATGCTGCTTCTATATGACTTTTTGGTTAAATGATATGGCATATGATGCTTAATAAAAGGAAAGAAATAAGATTGTAATTCAAGATCTTCAGTATAGTTGGAATGTAATAAAGAGGGTAAAATATAAATAGAAAACATTTAATAACAAAACATGTACAAAAAATGTTTTTAAAGTGTATGAGGAATTTGCTTCCTCCCTAATCGAGCTCTTTCTCTTAGAGGCAGCGGAATCGTAATTTCAAAACTCCTATTTCATTTTTCGACAGCACAGGATCGTGCAGATGCATGTTTGGGATTCAATCTTTCTTCTGCTCGTGATGTTGGATCAGCAAATGGGGTCATTAGCCACGGTTCTAAAGGATATCCGCTTTGTCCTAATAAAACAAAAAAGTTATCAGGAAATATAGTTAGACATTTTGGTTTTTTAAAATTTGCGAAAAATGCAGGTATATACCAAGCACAAATAAACCATTTATATATGTTACCGACAATGTATGAAGTTTATATAATAATTTATGGATATTATTAGCAAAGTGTGAAACTCTAGCACTCGATAGAATGTCTGGTACTGTATCAAATGGCGGACTTTATACATTGTTGGTTTAAAAATGGTTTATTTGTGCTTGGCAGTATATCAGTGGCATAGCTAATTGGGGGCGCCCCACCCCGGGTGACACCCAGACATGACGGGAAAAAAAGAACCTTTATAAAAGCTCCCTTAAACACAGCAAATACCTCAAACTGGATAATTTTTTTTATCAATTTCTTTCTATTTTCAACTTGGAAAAGTATTTCCTTTCAAAAATATATTCAACGTTGTTTTTAACTGACAATACACTATTGCTGTCAACAAATACCTTAAATATTATGACACGGATGATAAGAATGGCGTTCTCCCTCCCCCCTATTTATTCTGTTTCAAAGTTGTGATGATTTTTTTTAATATATTTCATCACAATGCATAATTCATGCTTACATAATTTTTTTGTTTAATCTTTTCCATAGGGTGACACAAACAAAAACCGGCCCGGATGTTACCCTTGCTAGCTACGCCACTGCTGTGTACATAATATATATGCAAATAATTATATGCAGTTAATATCACAGAATTATATTCAAATGATATCCTCCCCTCACCTGTGAAAGTTAATTCTTAGGATTACAATCTTGTGCTGGGGAGTAAGCAAAAGAGGAATAGTTTGGGTTCTTCAGACAGTGGTGTAGTCCTGAGAAAAAAGTTGGGGGGACGCTTATGTTAAAATGTAAAAAGTTTGGGGGGACGCTTGTATTAACGTAAAAAGGTAAGGTGACACCGTCCCCCCTCGACTACACCACTGCTTCAGACATAAAATATTTTTCCTCTTTTGCACAATTTTGCAGTACATTTACTTTTATATAATTAGTTACTCCTTTTTGACTCGACATTATTCAACCACAAGCTAGAATGTAATGTTTCTATAAAATAAGATTCTCTCATAGATTTTCATGATGATTTGAAAGAAGAAAACCAACAGTTTTGCAAATAAAAGACAACAGTGCTGAATGAAACAGATTGACACAGACAAAAAGAGCTTCTGCTACTATACAGCACTATTTCAAAATTTATTATGATGTACATTTTTGCTATTACGATTATGATTTAAAGTATTTCAATACTCGTCTCCTGGACGCACGGACAAAAATCACCTGTGACGGAAAAACGTGATTTCAATTGAGACTACAAGGGTTCTGTGATGGGCAGTGGGTTTCAGCCGATGGTTGCAAAGCGTAAATATGGAATGCTTTCGTCATTCGACGGCTCTGTATTTAGACATTGATTTCAGAAACAGACGACACATTTAATAAACTCGAATTTTCATTCATCATTTTAAAGTCATTCAATACTCGTCTTTCATAAAGCAAAAAATAAAGCAGTATTTACCAATAGACCATGATTTATCATTCCTGCTTTCATGCTCTCTTACGTGAATCTCTTGACAAACTTCGGCTAAAGATGAACAAATCATGGACGTTGCCTAGGTATTTGGCATGAATACCTATGATAAGTATTTTGTTGAATCAGATTCTTGACAATCTGAAAATGAAAAAAGCTATCAATACAAAAGTAGTACATACATTTTCTCACAAAAGTGAAATAACATTATAATAAATACACTGTGATGTTTTATTACATACTAACCAAAAGCAAATAATACTCAGCACATAATCATGAAGTCATATAATTCAAGTTGTTAATTGATAATACTAGAAAATCCCCAGTTATATATATATATATAATGTGATATTTGTTTTAAATATGATTAATAACCATGTATGAATTACAGAGAAACTATTTATTCCTAAGTGATAGTCATTGAAACTAAATGTGCAGTGCTGTTTTAAATGAGTTCAACCACAGGGTCATAATGTAAAATAGTTTACATCAGATTATAAGTTTATACTGATTGTATTAATTTATATACAACATTTAGCTTTCATACGATAACGTGTACGAAATAAATTGAAAATCACAACTGACTGGAATTTTATGCTGAGCAAAGTTTACTGGCTACATATAAAAACTTAATGATCTGACTACATAATAAAAATTTAAGTAATAACTTAATTTCAGACTAATTAATTTGTAGGTAGTTACTTTAAGTTCGGGTGGAAAGCCTTGTAGTGGAAGATGACATCTAATTCTGTCTGCTACATACAGAGTAATTTCATTTGAAATCCTGAAATATTTGATTAAATGTTCATCAGGAAGCATTTTCCCTGTCTCTAATATATCTTTCAGGGATCCTTTCTTTTTCCTTTTGCTGATCAATTAGATCTAAAATAAACAAAGCCGCCATGTTGCATCCAAAACTTCGCGAACTGATCGCTTTTTACCACTAAAAACACGGCGGACAGAAATGCTTCAGTGTAGGGAAATCGTCCGCGAACCAGTGCGAGAATAGCGAAGCCGAGATTACGGTTTTTTCGGATCGTGACGTCAGCATCGTATGGATCCTACACTGCGGACGCGTCCGCGGGGGGAGATTAGGCCTCCTGGTGGGTCTTCAGCGGCTCGGATATCGAACCCGAAATCCTCCGATCCGAAGCTTGACATCCTGATCGCTAGACTACCACGGCTGGAAATTGTTTGAAACAATTGAATCGTTTATTTCGAAAAGGTAACGTCTCCGTTTTGAAAAAAAAAACAACTCTCAGTATTAATTTTTATGGCATAATTAATCAAAAATCGTTTTTCTTTACCAATATGGCATTGCTATTACCTAATGATGTAGTAAGAGATCAGACCCGTTAAATTTTCCAACTGTTAATAAGCCGTTTTTTTTTTTTCTTTTTTTTTTTTTTTTTTGTCTGCTGAAAAAAAAAAAAATTCCCCGAGTTGTTACCTTTTTGAAATAAACGATTCAATAATTATGTTTGTTGAGACATGATTCTATTCTGCACTTCTCACACTTGGCATGGGTACATCCTTTGCAGTTAGGCAGCCGCATGTGGTGTCTTCCCCCAAGAAAGTTTACCAATGTACCATATATTACCATACAATATACAGTAACCCCTCGTAATATCGCGCCTCATTTCACTCATTCGGATATATCGCGTTTTTTCTATGTCTCCAAAAATTTTAAGTTTGAGCTCTGACGGCATCGGTTATATCGCGCTTTCGGATATATCGTCTTTTTTGCTGTCCCCCGACAAGCGCGATATAACGAGGAGCTATTGTATTGGCTTTTTAACCTTATTTTATATATATATATATATATATCAATTGTCATTGATTTATTTTAGACTATTGACGTGCCCGGCGTTGCGCGGGACATTTCGAATATTGCATCATCCTCTGGCGGAGAAGAAAAATAAGATGATATGGCACACAACCAACATTCTGTCGTAAATAAATAGGGATAAACTTATTTAAAATTCCCACTGGAATGTGGGCAACAGTCCTTAAAAACCCAGATTTGAATGAGAAAAAATAAAAAATCCCTACCAGATAAAGGTATCTCCATTAGATTAAGGACAAAAGTCGCTAAAAATTTCCATGATAGTAAAAATAGCAGTCCCTAAAAATATACAGTGAAATAATAAAAACAGTCATTAAAATACTCCCCATAAAAATTATATCTGAGAGATAAGAACAACACTTCTTAAATAAGGACAAAAGGCTCTTGAAATCTACGTAGAAACGGAAGCAAATGAAGAAAACAGTTCCCAAGGACAACAGTTGAAAACTGACATGAACAAGCCCCAAGAGTCACCACGAGGTTTTAAACAACAGTCCTTAAAAATCTCTTTTGGAATAAGCAAGACACTGTCTACCAATCCGCAATATATTGAAAAGGAATCATCTAGCAATATTCAAATTCATTTACATTTGACTTTTAAAAACACTTTATCAATATTATAATTTCATAAAACAGTTATAACATTCAGTGCAACTTTTAATGCAGAATTCTTTTTATGAAAAAAAAATATGTATAATACTAAAAGTGTTTCAAGTTACACGGTTTTATTTAATAAAACCGCTGTGTTAATCAGGTTGTAGACTTCTAATATGAGTCCAGACGTCAGGTACACTAATACAGGGGTCCCCAACCCTATGCCCGCGGGCACCACGGCGCCCGCCGAACGGTTTAGGTTCGCCCGCTGCTTGTGCCCAACGAAAAAATATGTCAGTTTTCCACTTTAAACTGGAGAACATTTAGAATCCAGAATATATGAATAATGAATGGGCCAAATAACTATAAATAACCCTATAATGATCAATGACTATGAATATCATAAAATCAAATATGTTCAATGACAGATGAACACCTGGACGATTGCTTGCGAGCAGGAATCTTATATATAAACCGCTTAAGTGTCTGTTTGTCGCCGATAGCTTATCCCGAATTTCTTACTTCGTGAAAACTACATCGTGCTGCAATCTACACAATTGTTTCTATAATTAAAAAACGTTTTTGATAGAAGAGAGCTTACGGCGAACTTCTACAAAATAGAAGTTCGCCAAAAGCTCAGCGAATTTACAGCAGTGTAATCGAATTCAATTTAATCCTTCTTTCTTTGTTTTAATTTATTTACCGTCTGCGCGCTTTTTTTAAACGATGATTATTTTGGATATAAATAAATATTTTTCACAAACAATTTGTTTATACAGTAAATAATATTTTTATTTTACAGATTATTATAACTTTTTTTTGGGGGGGGGCGGGGAGGGGAAGAATATTTTTTCCCGATGTTTATTATTTATTCATTAAACTTTACTGTTCTACCTGATAAATATCTCTTTGATTTGATGTGCATTTCCGGTCACTGGGAGAATTGTATATTTATAATATCTAGAACAGCGGCTATTTCATATGACCGCCGGGCTTACTAGTTTTCATCATATTCTCCCAATTATGAAGCGCTGTCCAGTGAAATGCCAAAGATCAAAATTGACTATTTTATATATTTTATAAAAAAATTTTATACTTCGTATGTTTTGCAAGCAATTTAATAATCATTTATTTTACACGAGCATATTAATACTAATTATATTCATATGTTACATTTTTGTGCATTATATGTAGTGTGTATTATTAACTATGTCTACCAACTATAAATTTTTCTTGAAAAAACAAATGGCGCCCGCCATTCGACCGACATTCTGATATGTGCTCTAAGGTGCAAAAAGGTTGGGGACCCCTTCACTAATAAAATAGGAAAAGCAATGTTTTAAGTTCAAAACATCGTTGCATTATCCAAACAAAGCCATCGTTGCCATTCGACAAATAATAATTCTAATATTTTCCTCAGAGCCAAAATTATTAATTTTTTCTTAATTAACGTTATAATAACTTATAAATTGGATGGAATATTGCATTGTCATCGAAGATAAGCAAGGTGTGCAAAGTTTGAAGATAATTTAGGGCAGTAATAGTCTTTGAAACCCGGCATTTTTCAAAAAATGTGAAAATTTCCAACTGGCTTAATTCTGCCCTACTCTAGAATTTTCCCCAATCCCATAGAAATTGTTTACTTGTGTGCTCCTAAGAGAAAATTTGGAAAAAAATTACCCTTTTTCCCAAGAAAAAATGGGGAAATTGAAATTTTTAATCCCGCAAATCTAGTTTCCACGGAAAATTAATTTTGTTTTAATTTATGTTCTTTTTAAAAAATAAGTCTGCTAAAAATTAAAAATTGTAGGAATATTTTATTTAATTAACGGTAAAAAGGTATTTTTTGATATGGTTATATAGGTTGACTGAAATTGTTATTTTGGTTTTGAATCTTGGCCATTTTAAAACTTCAGTCTTGGGAGAGTCCACGGACGTGATTTGTAACATTCCATGGACATATTTTTCAATAAAATGTGTAATTACATTGCTTCTTTTATACTGTTGCTTAATTCTCTCACATACTCATAGCAATTTCCAATAACCCATACACAATGTTTACAATTATTTATCTAAAAAAAAAACTCCTTGGACATAAGAATGTACCCATATAAGCTCCAAGAAAAAAAATTAAGTGGTAAATTGAAGTACTGTAATATTAATACCAGAAAAGTCAATGTTTCCACGAAATATTGGCGTTTAATTATGTCAGTCTTATTAAACATAAGTCTGACTAATAATTATAAGACATACCTCGATATTGAATATCAAATGTGTATAAATCGAATATAAGGTCACCCGCTTATAAGGTCATTTCCGTGAAGTCCTGAGAGGTGGCCTTATATCGAGGTCTGACTGTAACAAGTTGTATAAAATATTTCGCTTGCCTCACGGAAGAAAGAAAAGCGCAAATGTTATTCGCCAAAAAACCGACTAACACAGCGCCAAACCTTCTTCACTGCACTTCCGACGAAGAAAAAAATTTTCCTCAACGTACTAGAGCCGAACCGTTGTAATTTGTTAAACATTACGTTCCGCTTTTGCACAACTGTTGACTGTGTAGACCAAACAGAGGGGGGAAAAAACAAATCCTCCTAACTTTGGAAAGGTCGGGGAGGCAAAAGCTCTGAAACTTTGTACAGTAGCCTTCTTTGTTAACGAGTTATTTTAGTATACTTTCCATTTCAGTCCAAAACTTGAAACTTTACACCGATTGAGGCAACAAGGTCTTACACTTTAAAAGGATAAGAATTCATTTTTCTCACAGAACCACTTAAGCGATTTAACCTTCTTGCCATAGCCAAATAGTAGGCAACATCAGTTTGGGTTGATTCACCCAGATTAATTTCATTTACTTGCATAATGCATATTTGCCATGCTTGCAAGATATCGGCGAAGGAAACTTTTAAGGAAAATGTTCAGAACACAACAGATAATACAATTTCTTACATAAAAGTTGAAACCTTTAACTACTTCTATCATGAAGAGCCTAAAACGTAGACTTCATCCCAATCTTTTACTAATCAAGAAAACAAATTCTTTCTACAATTTGAAATAAAAATAGGTTTATTTACACGTTTAACAAAAGGACAAACATAATAGTTGAATCATGAGAGGTATTAGAAATTACTTGCTTATTTTATACAGAATTTGTATGTAAATAAAACTTTTGCTTCCCCTACAACAGCGTTTCCCAACCGGTGGTTCGCGAATCCCCAGGGGTTCGCGCGGTGCAGAAAGGGGGTTCGCGAAAAAAGTTATTGCAATGGCGGAAGTTTTTATCGCATTTTGTAAAAGAAAAAATTAGGGATAATAAATTTACATACTTCCTTTGGGAAGAAGAACAAAAGTTATTATTTATTTCTTAATAAATTGTTTTTCAGATAATGCAGAAAAGCAATGAACTGGCACATGCAGCATACATACAAAATTTGAAATGCACTTATTTCTACATATGCCTGCTTTCTAATTTGGATCACATTCAAATTTTTGATTTCGGTTCCAATTTGGTACAAATTGGTACCGAAAGATATTTAATGATTTATTTCAAATTTTAGAACATATTTTTATCCAACCAATTTCCCCTTTTTCCTCGCAGGCGCGAAGAACGAGTTGGAAATATGAAAATTTACTGCATAAAATAAAGAATTTGGCATTATTTGAGGGTGATTTTTCATTATACAGAACCTAAAGTGGAACTAACAGATTCATTTATTTGAAATTTGGACTCACATTTATCACACGTTATTCCAATTTTCTGCATTATCACAATTAGAAATTTAAAAATATGTACGTTTTAATTTCCTTTAAATTTAGAAAAATTTTCCGAATATTGCGTATTTCAGCCGGAAAGTGGAACCGTTCGGGAAAATAATCATAGCATTTTTTTAGGAATAGATATGTTTACTACCCTAATAATAATTCAAAAAAACAAATAATAAAAATGCAATAACTAAAAAAATGTTTGTCACTCTATTTTAGTATTTATTTAAACTTAGATGTTTTACAATAGTTATATTTTCATTTCTTGTTATGAAATATTCTGCAAATGAAAAATAAATGTGATCGCCAATTTCGTAGTTTTGTCACCTGCTACTGACGCCTACAGAAAGGGGTTCGCCATTTGCTTTTGAATCTTAGAAGGGGTTCGCAAGGAGAAAAAGTTTGGGAAACACTGCCCTACAAGAAAGGAAGAAAAAAACTGCGGTAACCAGTCTATAAGCAAACCATATAAAGCAGTCCCTTGAAGAAATTCAATTGCAAACACACTATCCAGTGTTTAAACGACAACTTCTGTGAATGAGCGATCGCGTTCGAGAATGCTGATCTCACCGTGAATGATAAAAGCAGCTGTCAGCTATAGAGGCTAAATGAAATAAATTTTGCGTCCATCGTTCATCGAGGTTTGAACGATGCTCGTTAATTCTTAGAGGTAAAAGGGTACAACAATAAGGAAGATGCTCTTGGGGCGATGCACAACAAACTATCAGTGAAATTGTTTAGGTCAGGGCGGATCCATTTGAAAGGTACGTAAATCTTTTTTGGGGTGAAACACTCTTGGAGAGGGAGATCTGTGCGGCTTTTGAGAGGGTGTGCCACCACTCTTGAGGAGAGGATTCTCGCATGTTATTACTGATTTCTGGACGTAAGAAACTTAGCAAACACGGATTCACGCATGGATTTGCATGTAAGCTTGTTAGGATTTTTTGAAAGGATATCTTGGAAAAATTTACTGTGCATAAGCTATCAGATATGTTTCCCATAGCTCACCAGGATCACTTTTTGCCAGAATAATGTCCTGAACGGTTTCCCGAGATAAAAAATCAAGTTGAAACATCCTGTACATAATTTCGATTAGCATGGGAAATTCTCATATGATTCGTCAGGCTTGATTGCTCTGAAAATGCTTTAAAAAATGAGGCTTTTCGCCAGTATGGACTTTCCAATGTCTCTTTAGGTCAGAACTTCTCGAAAATGACTTTGAGCAATATTCGCATGAAAATAGTTTTTTGCCTGTATGGATGCTCATATGATGTTTTAAACCTACAGATTGAGCAAATGCCTTTGAACAATAATCACAGGAAAACGGTTTTTCGCCTGTATGGACTCTTAAATGCTTCTTTAAGTCTGAAGCTTGAGAGAACCTCTTTGAACAACACTCACAGGAATATGGTTTTTCTCCAGTGTGGACTATCAAATGTGTCCTTAGGTGTGAAGCAACAGAGAACGTCTGTGAACAATACTTACAGGAATAGGGTTTTTCGCCTGTATGAACTCTCAAATGCTTCTTGAGGTCTGAAGCTTGAGAGAACGTCTTTGAACAATACCCACAGGAGTAGGGTTTTTCGCCTGTATGAACTCTCAAATGCTTCTTTAGATCTGAAGCTTGAGAGAATGTCTTTGAACAATACTCACAGGAATGGTTTTTTTCTCCAGTGTGAACTATCAAATGTCTCTTTAGGTGTGAAGCTCGAGAGAACGTCTTTGAACAACAAGCACATGCATATGGCTTTTCGCCAGTATGGCCTCTTAAATGTCGATTCAATTGTGAAGGAAAAGAAAATGGCTTTGAGCAATGTTCACATACGTAATGTTTTTTACTATCATGACCTTTAACGTCATATGCCATCGCTTACCAGAGTGAAATTACAAAACTTAAAAGACTATTTCGAACACAGGATTCTCTAATATAATCTCAGTCTCCAATAGCGAGAAAATGCTTTGAGTCAGAAACCTTAACTATATATTGCTTTTTAAATGCGATTTCTCATATTTGACGATATAGAAAATGTCTACCAAGAGTCAACGAGCAGGCTCAGACAACAATGGTTTCCCAGAAAGAAACTCCAAACATTAAAAAGCAAAACAAATCCTTCTGCATTTATTTTTGGATGTCTTTCAAGATGCAAAACTTCTGAAAGAGTAGAAATTTCTCCGATTTGTGTTGGTTACTATACTTCGTTTAAATAATATTACTATGACGAAAGTTCAAAATTGTCTAACTTTCTAAGTAATCTGCTTTTATAACTTGTTGTGTAGTTAATGGTTTCGTATTAGATTTTTTGCATATTTAGGGATCTACATCATTTTTTCGTCACTTCTTTAAATCACTTCACTTTCCAGTTTAGGAAAACACAGGACAGTGCCACGTTGCCGAGGAAATGTTTCAGGTAAACGTAATGTAGAGATGACAGAATGCCTTTTATAATTTTCTTAAACTTTTTTTATCAAGAAGCGAGTTGTCGTTCAGTAAATTAACTTTTGCACACGACCGTCTAAGCTAAGTGAAATGAAATTCAGAAAAAAAATACACATGATTTTAAAAATCATGGCACTGGTGGCAATCAATCTCTTTATTTGCTTTAGAAAGAGTGAAGGAGAATTTTTATACCAGGCAGGGACTTTGCCAGTTTTCGCTTCATTGGCAGTAGCAAGTCAGGAAATGCATTCGCTCTACTGAATCTCGAGTGTATGTTCACAGGAATCCTGTTTTGCAAGCAGTGAGCTTAAAATTCAATACTTAGGGCAAAAATTCTGACGTCATTTTCGTGAACGATCTCACAGTAAACAAATCAAAAGACACTGGCCATCAAATAATGTACTGTTCGCTAGAAGCCTTTCTTTTGACGACATCACAAAAAAAAAATTTTGGTTTGGCACAGTCATTTCAACTCTCTGTTTTTGTTGACAGACTCGGTTAAGAGAGATGGACCTGTTGACTGACTCAGTTAAGGAAGCTGCTCTTCGCTAAAAGTCTAAACTTAAAACTGAAGAAAATGTTGTTTGCATTGGGATTTATTCAAATCACTTCCATGAAACTCCTTCGATGAAACTGCATACCGAAAGGTATATGTTAACACTTAACGAAAGTCTGGAATCATACTCATTAAAAACCAGCGTCACAGCCCAGATTACTGCTGAAAAGAAATAATACCTATTAGTATACATTAAAACATATCCAAGCACACAAGGGTACATAAACATTTAGGTAACAAGTTCAGATAATTTTGATACTGACGAAACGGACAAAAAGTCAATAAAAAATAGCCATTCAGTCAGTCTACTGGCAAACACAATTTTCAATCGCTATCAATTCACCACTGGGAGAGAGCAGGGATCGCGTCAGACACAATTTGGGTCCACTTTCGGAACCTTCACAAAAAAAAAAAAAAAAAAAAAAAAAAAAAAAAAAAAAAAAAAAAAAAAAAAAAAAAAAAAAAAAAAAAAAAAAAAAAAAAAAAAAAAAAAAAAAAAAAAAAAAAAAAAAAAAAAAAAAAAAAAAAAAAAAAAAAAAAAAAAAAAAAAAAAAAAAAAAAAAAAAAAAAAAAAAAAAAAAAAAAAAAAAAAAAAAAAAAAAAAAAAAAAAAAAAAAAAAAAAAAAAAAAAAAAAAAAAAAAAAAAAAAAAAAAAAAAAAAAAAAAAAAAAAAAAAAAAAAAAAAAAAAAAAAAAAAAAAAAAAAAAAAAAAAAAAAAAAAAAAAAAAAAAAAAAAAAAAAAAAAAAAAAAAAAAAAAAAAAAAAAAAAAAAAAAAAAAAAAAAAAAAAAAAAAAAAAAAAAAAAAAAAAAAAAAAAAAAAAAAAAAAAAAAAAAAAAAAAAAAAAAAAAAAAACAAATTTGCGGAATTTTTTAAGATACACACATATACTTGAATGCACCAATATTTTCTTCAAAAAAGCCGAAAATTCTTGCTTTCTCTTTTATTTTTTTCCGATATAAAAATATCATTCAATGTATTTCATTAAATTGTTTCTATAGCTTAGTAATTATTGAATTGTTTACCTTGCCTAAAAATCATTAATAATAAAATATTCATTTTGAGACGAAGGGCAGAGAGAGAAAAAAAAGCGTGCAATATATTTTAATCTCACATCCACTTTTCTTGGTTTTTTCACACGACTCATGATTATTTTTTGATGTTTTCTTCTCTTTATGCGAAGGAAGAAAACAAAAAAAGGTGAATGTCGGGGGGGGGGGGGGGTGGAGCGAATATTAAGCGTTAACGCTAATGCTTAACATTCGTTCTAGTGATTCATCCTCCTCCAATTCATCGGACTGCCAGACTGCGTTTTCTTTGTTGTATGTCATGTCCTTAATTTTCATACAAAGAAACTTACAAGAACATCTTCAATTTTAACTTTTTAAATAGAATATTAGTGCCTACAAGTCTCACGGCGTTTTAAAAATGCGCCCTTTTAAAATAGCGCAAAGGTTAGAAACAAACATTTTGAAAAGAATGAAAGTAAAATTCAATGAACGAATTTAAGAGCGGAAATGTTAATTTCACATTATAATTTGTTTTTCCGATCGCAATTCAAGTTGACAGGGGCGAGTATTGAGTATTTTCAACTGATGGAAATTCAAGGAAAATCAGAATTGGGCGCTTGTTTGGTATTTTATGGGAGGCAAAAAATGCTGTTTACGATTTTTGCACATAATTCCTCGCAGTCGAAACAACGCACTTTATTGACGAACTTCGACATCCCGAGAAAACTTCAAAGGTTCCGATTCTCGAATACAGTACAGAACCTCTTATCCGGGAAACAAAAAAAATACAGGAATTTTTTCGTGAATTTCCCGCCCTTTTTGAAAACACGTTTTTTTTTTGTTTTTTTTTTGCCCATTTAATAAAACAGGGTTCATACAAGATTTGCTTAATAAAAAATAAGGACTTTATAAGGACTTTGTAAGAACTTTGTCTAGGTAGAAAATAAGCAGTGTTAGCGAACATATATCGTGACATTTATAAACTTATCATGATGTATTTTTACCAAGCTATGAATTGTGCATAGAATTCTTATTAAATGTATCTTAGACATTCCCTTGACTCACTTCTAAAAAGCTTGTGGTGAATGCAAAATATTGAAAAATTTTAAACTGACTATTCTACAAAAAAAATATGCATAAACCAGTTAAACAAATGGGAAAAAGAATTATGACTATAAAGAATTTAAAAACAAAAATAATGAGAAAATCTTCCTTCTCCTTACAATCATATATTTCTTCTTTACATACAAATGGAAACAATATTACATAAAATTTATAGTAGTATTATTAAAAATACTTGCATTAATGTTACTTGAAAACTATTAAAAAAATACAAGTGTGTAGGTTTTAATTGTGTTGTAAATGATAGCGAGATCCTTTCTTTTAAGCTGACAGGCAAGTAATGAAAATCACAGAATTAAGAGTAATTTATAATTTTGTAAAATTAAGTATGATACTTATAAACAATACATTATTTTTCCATTACATTTTTTAATTTGTGGGATGTTAAGATTGCCATTTTCTCATGATCATGAACAAATCAAAATTATGAAGAAATATAATATTTGATTCTCATTATACTATGAAAACGTTTTAGCTTGAGTGAAAAGAAAACTTTGTTATTTGTGAAAAGATATTGATACCATTGCTGTTATAAATTTAGCAGAAGTAAATTTGCACTAGCAAAATAAAGTTTATGTAAATGTTTTAGTGATATTTATCATAAAAAGCAAATATTCATATAAACATCACATTTCCCAACATTAATTACAAGACATAGTTGCTATAATTTCAAAATAATTTTGTTACTAGATTTACCAAACCAGTCATTTTGACTGTTTCGAAGCTTCCATTTAACATAATTTGTTACTAATTATAGTGCAACTTTCAATTGCATTGGCCTTTCCTAATGTAGGACAAGTTAAAGTGACTGAAATTTTTTTTTTAATTAGTAGTAACTTGATGTAAAATGAAAGTTTAGAAATGGTTGAAAACGGCCCGGTAAATCTAGTGTTAAAGGAAGAGAAATCAATAGCTAATTATTTCTATCCCATATGAAATATCACTAACTTTAAGGCGTTTACAAATTGAAAAACTAAAAATGAAAATTAATGAAAGCATAAGAATTGAACAAAAACTTTTCAATTAAGAGTCAATCTTTTTCTTCTTTTCATCTATTTTCCTACATAAATTAATTTCCTGGCTTTTTACCTCTGATCTTTTTCTGTAACTATTAGATTTTATAAACAATTGAACATCTTTTGCTGCTTCTGCTTTTTCGACCAAATCCTCTGCCATATTTTCTAACTAGGATTTCTCCTTTTGAATACACCTTTTCTTTTGCTTTAAAAAATGTATGTCATCAATTATTCTTTTTGATTTCATTTTGGCAGAGGCAGATTGTTACTACTGCCTTTGTTCTGTTAGATGCTGCTCATATTTTATTCTGGAGGACGCCACTGACCTTCTCCTTTCCTCAGTTATAACCACTTCATGTAGGAGATCAATTTTCTTCCAACTTTGAAATATGATTTACTAGGTTGGAATTTACGAAAAATATTTGAATAAGACAGAAATGGATAAAAGTAGTTATTTTCTACATCAGTTATGGGTTTTGTTACTTCAATAAATAGAATAATTTTTTGTTTTAATCCTGCTTGTAGTCTTCCTTCCTTCACCTATATCACCTAACTATGCAAAAAGTGCAGAAAATTGTAACTGGATTAATGAACTTCTAAGATCAAGAAGAAGCACTATCAAAAACCTTAGTCTTATTTTTTCTCAAACTTAACAATTATTTTATAATATTGAAAAAATCCCCAAACAGAAGATTGCTGATTTTTTTTTCATGCTTTATAATTATGAATGAAAGCAGAAAGAACTGCCAATTTATTTTGCAACAATATTATAATGAGTACTTGAAAGCAAAAACCTCTAATGCTAAACACCGCAAAAAATTTTAAAAAAACTTATAAAATTACATACAAAGGGGGGGGGGGACATTTTAGACAAAAACATTTTGTTAACTAGATTATTAATAAGGTTGTAATATATAATAATTACAATTAACAGATATAATCACTAATACGTAAAATAACTTTCGAAAAAACTCTTATATTTTCGGGCAAATTTTTAAGTGGGCGTGGCAAAATTACATCGGTGCAAGCTCTTTACTACAGAAACTAGAACTTAATAAAGATAAAAAATAATGGTCAGCGCAAAGTTATTGACACCCACGAGGCAGAATCGGACAGTAAATGAGAACTAGGACGTTTCACCGAAGCCGATGACATCGGATTTCGAAATGCATAAAAAATCGGGACCGAAACTTGAAAGTGCAAAAAACTGACAAAATGCGTAAATTTTACTCCTAATTTGTAAAAGTTGTTAGGTATGTATGTTAGCGCGTTACTTTCAAAGATTTGCATAGCAAAAAAAGGAAGATAGTTTTCCAAAATTATGGATTTTTCGCGGAAACTAAATTCTTAATCTCCAACATTATCGAAAATACGGAATTCAGTCAAAATACGAAAAAATCACATGTCTGAAGAAGTTAAAGCGCAAAAACTTATTTTTACTATTTCAGAATAAAAGCAACCATTAACAAAAAACATA
Organism: Octonoba sinensis; assembly: GCA_038502835.1. Taxonomy (NCBI): domain Eukaryota; kingdom Metazoa; phylum Arthropoda; class Arachnida; order Araneae; family Uloboridae; genus Octonoba; species Octonoba sinensis. The sequence continues at coordinate 118,913,812 of CM076605.1, forward strand.
ACTGAAAAACGGACCCTTTACAAAAATCGCGATGGCAAAAATCAACTATACGTTTTCGATTGTAATTACATTTCATTTCTCTTCTTTTTAAAACATTTGTAATATCTAAAAATCTGCTGCAAAAACGTTCCCTATTTTTCTTTGAAAGTAGGGAAGTCTACTTACACGCGGGTTTCCGTTTGTTTGTCTGAAAGTTAGGAGTTCGGTTTACATGCGAATGGATAATACGCAAGTATATACGGTAAGATTTTCGTAAAAATAAAAAGAAATTTTATTTGTTTACTTCATAATTAAACTTCAAAAAGAATTGAAAGGAAAACAATATGATTATTGTAAAGGATGCAAAACGATTACGCAAAGAAAGGAACGCATTCGTTTCTTTGCTTGCACGTGGAAATTAGGATTACGTATTTTTTGCTGCAATGACGATGAACTTTTACGAAAAAAAAGGACTGTAAATGAAAAATAAGGACTATAAGGGTCCTTATTAAGGAGTACCAGAATGTAAGGAGTTTATAAGGACTTGTAAGGACCGTGCGAACCCTGTAAAAATACTCATTTTTTTGAAAATACCTTTAAAAATACGCATTTTTTTTGTTACAAGTAACAAATTCAGTGTTTATAAGTTGAATAATTTACTCTAAATACCATGTTTTTTTTTTTAGGGGAGGGAGCGTAAACATACTTGCAGAAGAAAATTAAAAAAAAAAAAAAATTCTCCAACGAAACTTGAGAAAACCCCGGACGCTTTCTCTATTTCATTTCAATAATTAAACAGGGAAGAAATAGGTATTTAGATTCTTATACATTTATTTAATTGTCTGGTGAGTATTTGAAGAAGAATTGCAACAAAAGTCGGACAATATGAAAGTTCGGAAAATTTATAATACCGCAGATTCGCGAATTTTCCGTAATAGCTGATCGTGCGAAAATTAGAGCTCTTTAATTTTTGTTTTATAATTTTTTTGATTTATTTAAGAGGTGCAATAAGAATTCAAAATTGAGATTAAGACAACAAAAGTTGGGACTGTGAAAATGAATTCTTTATTAAAATCGAGTTCGCAAAACCGAAGTCGTTGCACACAAGTATGAAATGTGCGTGTTTCTGCATGTAAACATGTTTTTTAACAGAAAAGGATCTCTAAATTGAACTTTAGGAGTATTCTAGAATGTGGCTGGAACGGGAGAAACCAACATCGACGATGCAGATAAAGATGTCCGATTTGGAAATTATGCAAATGGTGCTCACACGACGATGACACACACACGAGCGATGACAAAGAGCGAGATAGCGATGAAGACGAAAATAATGAAATTTTGCCAGCTATATCTAACGAACGTTGCGTTGAATTAACTAAAGAACTTATAGCAGGAATGGAACAAAAATCTTTTATAGGCGAAAAGCACATAACAGGGTGTCTACCAAGTTTTACAAAGTCAATTTGGTGACTTTTTAGTGACTTTTCGGCGACTTTGTAAACTTATTTAGGGACCTAGTATATTTTCATAAAACCTGTTTTTAAAAACTTTATTTTTAATAACGATTAAATAAAATGAAAAATTAATGCTGAATTTCTTAATATAAATTGTTTAATTTTAAGTTCTTACTTTTTTTTATTACTGGAGCTCAATGTCTAACAAAAAAAAAAGTGAGGTAAGTCCTACATTCTTTGGAACTTATATTAATACCGTAAAGTCTGAATTAAATCTGTAAAAAAGCATTTCATTTTTCAAGAAATAAACATGTTTTTGAGCTTCAACTTTTAATACTTGTGCACACCATAGTAGATGTTTTATTAATATATGTGTTAATGAATTTGAGCTACTTGAATAATGAATTTCTAAGATTAAAAAGAGGCAGAATTAAAAACAATAGGATTAGTATTTTGTCGAATTTAATGATCATTTTATAGTATAGTAATATAACGTCTACGCGCGCAAACTAACACAGGTTGACAAATGATAAACGAAAAAAATAAAGTCTTTCAACGTACATTTTCATGATAGAGCCGTCCCCCTTTTCCTCCCTATCGCATTACCAAACATAGCCTAAAAATACGTCTTTATTACGCGCTGTCTGCAGATTTACCATAATTATCGGTAAATAGCTCGCATCGTTGTATAGTCCGCACGAAGAAAAATTTATTCTAAAAAAATTAAGTTCGGTGTATAACCCGCACCTAGAAAAAAACATGGGATACACCCCTAGAAAACAATATATTCGCCTGTAGTGCCCGAGCCCCAATCTGCTTTGGACCATTGCTTCAAAAGCTACGATTTATATCTTTACATTTTGTTTTGCAGGAAAAGAGATTTCGATATTTTTGAACGGCAGTTGTCTTTTTAATAATACTTTTTTTTTTTTAATTTCTTGTTTTTCCCGCATCGTTATATTGCCCGTAGGTCGTGAAAAAAGGAGTTTTTCTGTTGATAACCCGCGGGCAGATAATTACGGTAAATGTCAAAAAGGTTGCGGTGGGGGGGAAGACAGGTAGGTTTTTAGCCATCCCCCCTGACTGGTCTGAAAAACCACTCCTGGGCGCTCATTCCAAACTTTAACGCATCGATTCGAAGAGATTGCCGCTACAGAACCGGCCTAGACCTCATCTCTTCGAAAGCGTAGATTCCAAATCCTCCTTCGTTCAGAAGCGTAAGGGGAAAAGGGATTTCGTATCAAACTGGTGTAGCAGCCAATCAAAGGGGTTCTTTGGAGTTCTCAGCGCGGTATTGCTTTTAGTTTTTTGTTACACGTTCTTGAGGGATTTACACCTCATAATTTTAGGAAATAAGGGTGGCTAATTTCAGTTTATTGATGCAAAACAGACACATGAAAACTTTTGCATTCTCAACAAAGATAAAGAATAAGTAAATAAAAAAAAAATAGTAAAAAATAAAAAGTTTATTAGAAATAATAATTTTTATGTAAAAATGAAAAGTAAAACAAAAATTCCTAGAATTTTGGGGGGAAAATATATCAATTTTCCAGTAACAGGAGGAGGGGAGAGAAACTAGGGAGGAAAGGCGAGGGTTTTTTTTTCTTTTCGCGAAAACTCGCATCCGGTTTCCTCCGTTAATATGCCCACGTCTAAGTCACACCTAATTCACGTCAAAAATTGATTTATTACTCCCCCCCTTCTTATATACTAATCTCATATACTTACTGAAATACCACTTCAATTTTGTTTCATGAAAGGTTAAAAAAATTTCCATTTGCATGTCATTCCCACAAGTATAATGGAAGTTATATTTTTTTATTATTTAAACTAAGCAATATTCTTCCGTGCAAACCCTAATTAAGGACTAACGCAAATAGGGGGAAGACAATATTTCGCTTCCGCATGATATGCATTGACAGATTGACAGAGCGCGTGATATACATTGACAGGGCGCACATTTGCGTGATATGCATTGACACGGCGCAAATTTGCTTAATATACATTGACAGGGCAGGATGTCTACAGAACGCGCATAAATCCCGAACAAGTCACAAATTTGGAAATCGGTCACGAAATCTAAGAATAGATCACGAAAATTTTCCATCCATTCATACCGATCCCCACAGAAGGCATCGGATATCAGGTATTCGACAGATTTTTAAATATTCGGAATCCAATCTGGCCATTGCACCAAATATCTGGTTATCCAGGTTGTATAATTTTATTATTAAAATTAATGAACCTGTCATGAAAATTTTTCTGTAAATTACAAACTCAGTGCAGTTTTTATGTCTATAGAATACATGTGTATAGAATTTACTAGTTTCAAACATCGGGAATATCCGATCTCCGGCAAAATCAATATCCAATGTGTCACCGATTGGTCACAAAAAAGTGCGGAAAATAGCACGAAACCACTTTGAAAATATGTACACATCCGGCAGGGGTGCTCCCAGGAAGGAGTTCATCGCGCAGACTGCACCATTGACATTTGTTCGTTTCAAGGGCTTTGGGGCCCTTGATCGACTTTTCGACCGAATTAGGGGGTCATAGTTTTAGGGCATGTGCTACCTCTCAGAGTGGGGGGATAGTTGGGCTCCCCTCACATTAACATAATTTCTTAAAAAATATTTTTAAGGTTAAAACATTAGCATTTGGCCATACATTTATACGGTTTTTTAAAATTTATTTAAAGTATGATTAGACTTTAAATTATAATCAGAAAAAAATATTCGTGGAAGGAATTAACGATGTTAGTTTCTTTTTTGACTCATAACCTAAGATTAAACAACAGTGCATAATTTATGGATGTACATAAAAAATTATGCGTTAAAAAGGGATATCTTTTCTAAAAACAACCTACTTTTCGTTTAATTATGGAATTTTCTTCCGTATGAATATGTAAATATATCTTCACGTTATTCATTAATATAATTTTTCAACTTCTTTTTTAGATTAAAAAATCTGACACATAGAAATTTAGTAATCTGTTTCAAAGATATTTCTAAATTAAAAAACACCAAAAATATGCATAAATTGAAACCATAATTAGTAATAACATATTCATAAAAGAATTAGTTTCTTAAATAGCTTTTGATTCATACACATTGATATGTAACTTTAATTTATGAAAAGAACAAAAAGAAAACTTAATGTTTAAGAGTATTTATTTAATTTATATTTATATTTTTGGGCAAACCAAAATTAATTTATTGATCAAAAATAATTCTCAATATGTATCAAAAACATCATCAAAGAAGGGCAAATACAACGTCCCTATTCGTGTAAAATATTCCTTTTCATATTTCGGCGACTCAACGAACCAATACCCCAAAGTCCGAACGACTTCGATGAAGAAAGCCGCAAAACAACGATACGAACCACATGGAATTAAAGCTTTCGTTGGTTTCCCTGCGGTCCTGTGAATTTTGCGTTTGCGCCATCTAGTGAGGGTTTGGGAACTACGATCGAATCGATGTGCGCTCACTTGGAATGAGGGCCCAGCTCAAGAGATCCATTTTGCGCATGGATGGGGTTTACCGCAAGAGTTAAACCACGCAACCTTCTATTTCCACTCGTACTTTGACAAGGGGAAACAAATAAATAAGTTATAAACTACCCTTATATATACCTATCCAAATACGCAATATTTTTGTTATTTGCATATAGTTAATATATGCTGATTAATTAAATTTTAAAAACAGGGGGGGGAAGGTGGTATTTGTACAATTTTGAATGGCTCAAACGCTTCACATGACTTCCGTTTCTCTGCTCAATTCTGATTAAGAAAAAACCCGTTTATATCAAAATAATTTAAAAAATTCTTTCGGAAGAGGCGGTCGCTATTATCGCCCTCTCCTTTAATTCATCCTTGGTCTTCATCTTCATGAATGAACGTGTCGCATTACGAATTAACTAGACCAGTGCTTCCTAACGTGGGGCCCACGCCCCACAGGGGGGCAATGTAATTGCCAAAATGGACCAAAATGGAACTCGATATAAAATCTCTGTGCAGCAATCACAAGGATCTCATTAAAATAAAATAATAAATTAATTAAAAAAATTATTAGAAATTTAAATTTCTGTTTTTCATTACATGTTTTGAAAATTTACTTACTGCGTTTCGTTAGCAATTTCCAAGTGATTTTTTCCTAAAACCTATCATTAAAGTTTCTTAAGTACACAATTCAATTTTTTAATATATTAAAAATTATGCATGTTACATAGGGGGGCATAAAAATTTTATTCAGGCTAAGGTGAGACATGGCACAAAAAAGGTTGGGAAACACTGAACTAGACCTTAAAACGAGCTCCATCACAATTTGCTATCGGCCTAATGCCGATGCGCGAACTATTATTTGTTCTTGATCAAACGGTAACATAAGTCTGATTCTGATATATTGTGACTTTCATTTTGCTACAACTAAAGTATCTATTTGTTTTTATTCTTAAAACATGCAAAAGGAATATAGTGCAAGAATTTTTCAAATATAGAAGAAAATTAAGTATGGAGAGATTTTTGAATAGAAGGAGTGTTTAGTGTTTCTCCCCCCCCCCCCCCTCAACCTCTGTTTTTCACAATATTAGTTTGCTGGTACTAGTTTTTTCTTAAATAAAAGGGCATGACAGACCAGTTACTATTCAGAAATTCAGCAATAAATAAACTTCTTAGCCTTTTTTTTTTCAGTAGCCGAATACAAACGACATGCCAAAAAATACAATCGGTTGTATGAATTGGTAAATCAATGCTATTCTAACATAAAAGATTTCTGCCTCTTTGACTTTCAAAATCCCAGTCAAAAATGTGCGTACGAAGAATTAGAATTTGTATTTCTTCCTCTAATGCACTGTGTCAACTTCATAAAAATTTTAATGTACAGATACAGTATGGGACCCCAAATCCGGAACTTTTTCAAAAAAAAAAAAAAAATCGGCCGTTGTAGAAAAAGAAAATAAACAGCTTTTGTTTTTTCAAAGAAAAATCGGAAAATATTTTGCGCCGGTTTTTTTGGAAATAGGCATTTTAAAAAGAAGGAAAATAAAATGTAATGAACATGTTTAAGATCGGAAATGTGCTGTATTCAAAAAATTTATTTCACGATTTTTGAAAAGGACTCGTTTTTGCGATTAGGATTGGAGTTCTTTTAATTGTTACCTTAATTCTGAGTTTATATCATTAAATTTTGCTTTTTTTTTTAATCCCTTGTCGTTTTATTATATTTATTTATTTAAAATGAGCTCAAATTTTCGTGCGATGCAGAACGTTCGCAAAATTGAAAATGGGCGTTTCGCGCATTTTCCCGATAGTCTGATCTTTTACTGCAATTTAGTGTCTATGGCTAGAGAATATAAAATCATATCAGAATTTTGACGGAATTGTTTTCTTTTATTGTGTAATTAAAGAGGTTAAAATAATATCGGGAAAAGTTTCGATGTTTTGCCTCGAATGTCCAACTTCGTTTTTTATGCTAAATTTCGCGACTTATAGGCGAGTATATACGATAATGCTGTGAGTAAAATATGCTGTGAATGAGCAAAACACTAATAAAAACTTCCAGAGCAAATTATATGGGCTCTGATGCTTACAAAACTTTTTGAATCAGGACCCAAAATCCGGAAATTTCCGAAATCCAGAAGGATCGCGGCCCGAGCGTTCCGGACTTGAGGTCCCATACTGTATTTTCAATTTCAAAATTAAGGTTTTGTGATAATAAAAAGTTTGAGAAAAATAAAAGGGGGAGGTTCTTTTCCAAGTAGACATATGATAATATGTAATTCAAAAAAAAAAACTTCGGGAGAGTTGGATGTATTTATTTGTAAATGAATTGAAACACTTCTGCTCAGAAAACACGTAATAAAAAGGTTTAACAGATGAGAGATAGGTGTCATCATTAGGGTTGCAAGTTTGTCGCGGAAAAAAGAGTGCGAAATTCGCGGGACATTCGCTCAAATTTCGCGAAATGTTCGCAAGAACACAAATATAACAAAACATAGCAGATCAACAATGAAAGTTATTCTTCATCCTAAAAAATAGGGATATTTTTAAAAATATAGAAGGACTATTAACTTCGTTAAAAGCATTTAAATATTTGTATTGACTAGGAGCAAAAACTCAGCAAACATTAAAAAAATTTTAGGCTAGTTGGCGAAATCTGTTTATTCAAAAAAACAAGTTTGAATTTTTTATTGGCACAAGTTTAGAGCCTTTTTAGACACTTTGGGTGCTCAGATTTTATCCTTGGTTTCTGAAATTTTTAAAAAATCGGACATTTTGCGAGTGAATAATTACAAAAAATAAAATAAGAAAAATTCGCGGAATTTAGGAAAAAGCTCTAAAATTCGCGAAAATCATCGTGGGAATTCGCGGCGCGACAAACTTGCAACCCTAGTCATCATTAACGATTCCTAGTCTAGAAAAATAATAAAATAAATGCAAAATAGAGTAAGTATACGCGATCTATTTGTATTTATTGTGTATTTATGATTTTTTTAATAATTTTTTTCAAGAACAATATATTTTTCAATATTTTATGATTTTTTTATTTTTATTTTGAAAAGATTACTATAAAGAAATTAAATCCAACAAATGACGCCTCGAAATATGTGCTTGTGCAGAACCCAGTTAGTTACTCTCCAGCGTTCACGTCAAATCTCCGAATGTAAATCGCGTATGCGGAAATGGCTAGCACCGACTAGAAAGACGCTGGGCTAATTCTTCATTTCGCCCAACCAAGGAGAGTCAAGTGTTCTCTTCTGCTGGATGCGATTACTAGTTGCGTCTTTTCGGCGATTGGGGAAGAAACATTTGAGTGTCAGCTTAGTTGATTTGCATCTCGTGATTCATGATGCAAATGATTTTATGAAAGAAATTATTTGCTCATTTTTTTCAAGCCTAAAATTTTTATTTTACAAAATTTTTTTAAAAGACCTATTTTTTTTTTAAACCAATAATTTGCGAGACGGAAAGTTCCGTTCGGATCATCGTAAAAAGACGGATTTCCGTCTCCAGGACGGAAAAGTGGCAGCCCTGTAAAAATGCATAAAAGCTATTAAGAATTTTCTTTCTTTTTTTTTAAATGTAGCTTTTAGTTATGAAAATTGCAACTAACTGCATTTTATTTAGTTTCAAAGGACAGTTTGAAATTGCTATTTTGGAGCAGTTTGGCACAGAAATCATGAATAAAAAACTTTTCTGTGACTGATGGATCAGGAACTAGAAATTGGCCCTTTTGCATTTTGGAATCCAATGAGGCAACATTGCACTAGGATTTCAATTTAGCCGAGAGCATAAAAGCTAATTAAATACTCTAGTGCTTTTCAACCTGCCTCATAAATCACACAACGTGGACACTCTCTACTTTACCGCATTTGAATACAAAATTTAATTAGAGAAATTTAGAGTAACAGAAAACTTGAATCTTTGCAAAGAAATTTAAATAAAATAAAATTAACAATGAATTCTTTCAAAAAGAAAAGCATTCAAAACAATGGCATGGTCAGTACTCCGTAGAAGAAATAATTTATTCTTTTTTCTTTTTGTTTGTCTATTGTTATTGATATGAAATATCAAGGTATGGATATCAATTGCTTCCGTCACATTCCAACATGCGACTCACTGTTGAAAAATACTGACTTATCACGGAATTACCACAGAACGTTGTAAGATTAATAAAAACCTTATATTACAAGCATAAATTAGTATAGAGTAGAATAATCAAATACAAACCAGAATCCTTACTTTACTCTTTACATAAAAGAGCAATAGGGGCCTAATGTTTAACAAAAAAAGTGCAGAAGTTCTACATTATTTGAACGTAAAGAGTCTGCATTCAGCATAATCTTTAAAAACCTATTCCATTTTTTTAAAGGAATAAATAGGTTTCCAAGCATTAACTTTTTAAAGTGAAGTATTTCAAGTCTACCAAATATTAAAAATATTAATGAATAATGTATGAAGTGAACAAAAAAAAAGGCTTGAAAAGTACCAAAATACAAGATCATTAATACCCAATATAAATATACTTGTGATTTAAACACACAGTACTTTTATTTGGAAGTATGTTTAATATTGAACTACCTGATTAATGAACTTTTAAGATCAAAAGTAGGCACTAACAAAAACCTTGGGCATTTTTTTCCTCAAACTCGACAATTGTTTTATAATATCAGAAAAATCACCTAACAAGCAATTGCTGAATTTTTTTTTACATGCTTTTTAATTATATATTGAATGAAAACAGAAAGAATTGTTAATTTATTTTGTAATAATATACAATGAGTACTTGAAAGGAAAAAACCCTAATTCTAAAGAAAATCAAAAATTTAAAAAGTTCATTTTAAATTACATTTTCCACAAAAATATTATTAAAACTAGATAATTGATAAAACTGTAATATGTAATAATTATAATTAACTGGTGTGATCACTAAAACTTAAAATCACTTTCGAAAAATTACTTATGTTTTCGGACGAATTTTCAAGTGGGCATGGCAGAACTACAATCGTGCAAGTTCTTTATTATAGAAGCTGAAACTTAACAAAGATTAATAATGCTAATTTCAAAGTTATGGACGTCCAAGATTCAGAATCCGGAGAGTAAATGAGACTTCGGAAGTTTTACCGAAGACGATGCATTCCGATTTCGAAATACATAAAAAATCGGAAACGACACTTAAAAGCGCAAAAAATGGACAAAATGCATAAATTTTACTCGTAATTTGTAAACGTTGGTCGGTATGTATATTGACAGGATATTTTCAAAATTTTCATAGAAAACAAAGGAGAGAGCCTTTCAAAATTAATTATTTCCGCGGAAACGAAGTGCCTAATTTCCGAAATAAAGAAGAATGACTTGGCTGCCTTCATATTTTATGGAATGAAATACATGAAAATCAGGGAAATTCAGGTAAGTTTTTGGATTCTTCAGAAAATTCTAATTACAGTCACTCAGGGTAACTTTGAGCCATAGGGGTCAACTTTCAACCATATCATATTTTTTAATATTTAATTTAAAAATAAAGAGTAGAAAACTGATTTCATACCCTATTTAGACGCACTGGACCTTCTAGTTTCCTTTTTTTTTTTTTTGTCAAATATACAAAAAGATATAATGTGGGTCAAAGTTACCAACCATGGTTCAAAGGACCATGGAACTGACTGACTTCATTCGAATGGAGCCTTCTCAAAATTCCAGGCAATCAAAATGGACCCTTCACAAAATTCCGAGCTACCAAATCTCACTTTTCGTAGAATTATTTATTAAATAAGTGGCAAAAAATAATTTAAAAAATTCATTGCGTGCCCGAATTTTGAATTTTCACGAAATTATTTGATTTTTCACGAAAATCCTTTTGTAATTCAGTAAAAGAAAAACGGATCCTGTTAAAAATGCTGGATCAACCCTTGATGACAATGAAACAGAGTGAAAAATCATTTGAAGAAAGAGAGATATTTGTAATATATATGGTTCAATTTAACATTTTTTCATTGGAAAGTAAAAGATAAGTTTTTAGTAACTCTTGCATTTATGTTTCTCAAGAGCAGCCTTGCGGAGACGATATTTTTATTACAAAACATTTACTCGATCAAAATCTTTTGAGATGTTCAAAGAAAATGATCCTAAGTGAAATTACAATTATAATAAACTCCGAAATAAATTTACCGATAATATTTTGCTATAATTGAAAATAATTTTTCATACTATTAATGCTGTTTGTAAAACTGTATATTTACTTTTAACAAAAAAAATTCCTCGAATTTTATCCAAGACAGAAAATAATCTTCCAACTTCAGGAGGTTATTTTCTGAGATTTTACTATTTTCTGAGTAGATTCTCAAATCACATTTCTAAGGCTAATAAATACCTCTGTACGCGAAAGCCATAGCAGTCCCTTTTCAAATTTTTGCGATGAAGTTAAAAAATAAACATTTTTAGTACTACACAACCGGACGTTTCCGTGCGCCCTTAGAGTAGACATGTCTGATGGGAGCTTTGAAAGTTCAGAACTTAGGCTAGTGGCTTCGTCGTCCGTACTCTGCATCAATTTTGATTTATTTCAGTAAAAACTGGTGAAATATAAATAGTGGGAGTGGAAAATCAAACATTCAGTTTTGTATCCTATCAGCTTTGCATCAGTAAAGACACCAGTTTTGTATCAGAATTATCGGTTTTGTATCAGGTCAGTGATAATTTTGTATCAGAGCTGTGAGTTCTGTATCAAGTTAATTCATAATTTCAGAAAGGAGGAAAAAATGAGTGCAGTGTACAGTTAATCATGTTTAACAGGCTTCTATTATTGATTGAACTAAAAAAAAAATATTTGCATCACAGACGTTAACATTAATTAAATAATAAAATTAACATTAAGTTAATAAAGTATCTTTTACAAAACAAATTACTGTAATTCACGACTCAAAAAGAAAATGCATTTATGTTTAAAAGCAGCAAAATTTTGTTTCATTATTGTAAAAAGAACACTGTGGCATGCAATGGCTAAAGATCTCTCATTTCTTTCGAGAAAAACAAATTTTGATGAAAGCATTTAACTTTTTAAACCGTAAAAGGTTTTAAAAAGCACGTCCAGTACTGGATGCATTTCTTTTTTCTATTTATTGTGTGTGTGTATTTTTCAAAATTATTATCTAATATTTTCTTTATTTTAAGAGATAGAGAGTTCTTCTGAAGAGGGGGAAGGGGTGGAAAGATAGAACTACAGCTCTGTCTTAAGGGTATGGCCCAGGAGAATAAAGAATGTACAGGTACAGAGATAGAAAACCGAACGACATTTGAGTATGTGTTATGGGTTGTCATAATGCTTCATCAATTGATAGCCCCAAAAATGAACAAAAGAATTTAACATTTTTTCTCTTTTTCTAGTAACTTTCAGTGACGAAAAGTAGGGGAAAGTTGGACAAAACCGGGTCCCAAAGTGTTTTTTTCCCTAAGCAGTTAAGTGAATAAAATTGCTTAAATTTCTAGTTGAATGATAAATTAGTTGTGTAGTTACAGAAATAAATATTTTTCAATGTGGAAGGACAATATTTTGGAGGGTAAATAAATTTTATTTTGGAAGTATAAAATTACCCGGTTTTATCCAACCAGGTTGGATATAAAACCGATATGTTTAGGGAACACCTAAAAAATGCCGTTGTCTTACCACTGAAATATTCATTTATAACAATAAATTGGTACAATGGCAGTCCTATACTGGGAAACATAAGTGGGCTAAAAATATCTCTTCGGGAAATTGTATTTTTGAATTTTTTTTCTGTGTAGACTTCTTAAAAGATGTCTTCTTTTTAATTAATTTCCCGAGGAGATATTTTTAAAAATACGAATGCATCATACGCCATTGACTTAACATTAGTCAGCTGAATTCGGAAATTGACCGACGAGCAGCCTTAATTTTTATGGGTGCAATTTTATTCTAACAACATTATAAATTTGCAAGAGCATTAATTTTTTCATTCTACCTTACTTTTAAAAAAAAACATTTTTGGAATAAAGTGACAAACACGATTTAATTTTTAAAAAATAATTTTTATTTTAAATGTTAATACATTTAATTGTATATTTGTACTAAGTGGGATACTATAATATAGTAGCCAATATTTCTACGAAGTTCCTCCTAAAAAGTAATAAATAATTAATTTTATACCATTTATGAGATGATTCTTTAAGATTTATTTAAGATTTCTTTTAGATTTTTCTTAGCACATTTCAAACCTGATGCAAAACCTGGTTTAACAATTTAAAATAACTGCTGAAAAAGGTGTTATCAAATGTTGTACTTAGCTAAAATAAATCTCTAAGCAATTAGAAACTACAAAGTGAAATCGGTGGTGTAAAAATCAAAACTTTTCCACTCAAATTTTTCAAAACATCGGCGTTGACAAACAAATAAACAACACAGCCTTTCATTTAACTTCAAATAACATGGCAATTGCTTGCAACAAGTTTCAAGCGTTTTCCAACAAATAGCAATAATAATCAAGCAAAACTGCTGGGTCCCGGTTTTATCCAACTTTCCCCTACAGTTAACTGCTATTTTTTATCCTTTGAAGAACATTTTAAAACGTGAAATTTAGAATTCTGGTGCAATTTGGCCCAGAAATCACGATGTCGTCTTTTTTGTACAAGATGTGTCGGGAATTGAAAATTGGCGCAATTTGGCAGATTTTCCACCCCTGAAATAATGTTTAGTAATTCATCACTTTAATTAATTTTATGTGAGCATTAGAATTTGGTTAATAGAATACTGCATAATCTCTCTCTCATCTGTTGGAAAAAAGCATGGCTTTTGCACTCCAAAATAAAACTTAACAAAAACACTACATATGAACAGTTAATTGATCACACCTAACTTCACTGTAAAAGAAGTGTTGTCCTAAATAAATTGGCTATTTGAAATATAGTAATTTTAGAATAATTTGTTAATATATATTAAAAACAAAGCATATAGATGCGTGTGGAGGAACTTCTTTTTGTGTGGGGGGGGGGGGGGGTCATCATTTTTGGGTGACACCAAGAACTAAAATAGCAAATCCAGTAGAAATTTGTACATGTTTCAGCTAACGGTGAAATATTTATTTAAAAACTTGTGATTAAAAAATGAAATAAAAATTTTATTTAAAAAAACATACTTACAATTAGAGATGTAATGGGTATCCACAGCATGTACTGCATCCAGGCAGTTGGCAGTAAACAGGCTTTACAACTATTTGGGAGAACATCTGGCTTAGGCTAAATTCTGAAAAATAAGGCACAACATGCATTTAGGCTAAGCATTATCACTTAGTAACTTACAAAAGCAATTGCTAGTAAATAAATATGTGCTTTTTAATATTACGTACATTTAAATTCCTATTTTTAGAATGAAAGTATGAAATTTATTTGATTTTCGATAACTCGAAACTTTTATTTCTTCCCTTCGATTTCAAGTTAACGAGAGTTAACTGCAGTAACAAAATAAAATTCATCATAACTAACTATTGTCAGCTTTTGGGAGCAAATGCCATACCATACCCCTTTGTCAATTTCCACCCACCCATCTTGAGGGAAGGCAAAGGAGTTACGGCTTTCTGTCGTTTCTCATCCCCTTACGCACCCCCCCCCCTCCCATCCTCCAACCGGTTAGAAATGCTCTTGTAGGGGTTCCATAGTAGGCCAGAAGTCTTATCTTGCACTGTCAGATCTTTTAATTTCTACTATCACGAACAGTTCTAAATTTTTTGAAATGTTGGTGGTAGATAAAAATAAGGACTTTGTACCAAAATTAAGTACTTTTAAGGGCCCTTCATTTTCAAAATAAAAATTAAGGAGTTTTTCAAGACTTTTAAGGACCATGGGAACCCTGATTCCATTAAATAATTTATATTCATATTTCAATTATTTTGCTATTGCAGTAATAATTTAATTGCATCATTGAGATAAATATAATTTTTACTTAATACTTTTTGGAAAAAAAAAATTGAAAAAATTGAAAAAAGCAGGTCTTTCTTAAGGCTGCTCTTCAGTCAGAAAAAATTTCGTGGTTAGGCTTAAGATGGCCTTCGAAGGGCATGAGGGGAGTGTGTCAACCTCAAGTGATTGACATTTCAACGACCAATGAAATGTACAATAGCTCTTGGAAGAAGGGTCTACTGTCCCCCATAATTGACCTGCCACTTCAGGCCGAGACCCCCTGCAGTCACTGTATTAGCTAGAGACGCTAGTATTTTGCTAGCGGCATGCACGTGTTTTCTACTACTTACACAACGTTGCTCTTTTTCCGGTTCCAAAATAATTCTCTGTGGCTGAGAGTTGAAACGAAAAGAAAAAATATTGTTCCCCTTTTTTCGTTCTCCCGAATTGTTTGTAAATTGCATATTTAGTGCTGTAAAAATGAAAATGTAAACGATACTTTTAAAATGAAGGTTTGTCTTTCTGAGAACTTGCTTCTAGACCTAATTTAGTAAATTGATCAATCAAAATTGGCGATAAATTGCTTGATATTCAAAAAAAAAAAAAATTAAAAAAAAAATTATTTAGCGAAAACTTGCTGAATGCTGTTCTCAGTTATTGTTACATAAAGAGCGCTAATTCGTCTCTTGTATAAAGCTTAATTTAAGAGCAGAAATTTTTGCGTTAGTATGATTAAAATTAAATGAATAAATAAGAAAAGAGGTAACCTAAGCAACGAGTTTTGCTCGAAACAGGAGTAGCAAATGAAGATTTGTTAAGCTCCACTACTCTATTTTTTTTCTGAAACTAAATGTGAATGTTTGCGTTTCTTTCTTTATTTTATATAATTTATTTAGTTATTTTGCATTTTATTTTATTTATTTATATACACTTCTTCAATTATGTTTTGCTAATTATTGCATATTGAATACTTGATCAATATGATGAGACCATCACATTCATTTTATTTCTTTCCTTTATATTTCTGTCATTTAAAATAAAATTCCCGAATCATTTTTCGAATAAAACATCCTGGTTTTCTTTTTCTCTGACAAAAGAACGTTTTCAATGGTTCTTTACTTTCTGTGTAGTTCCGCTTCATTGGCACTTCAATATGTAGTCAAGTAATATGTATTTATATAAGCGTGCGCAGAGCTTTAGCAAGGGGGGGGGGGACTCTACTGTGCTAAAGAGGGCACCAAAATACACCCATAAGCAGGGCCGGCTCGACGGTATTCGGCGCCCTTGGACTTTATAAAAATAGTCGCCCCTAGCCCTCTTTCATCATACAAACTAAAATAATATAAATTCAAATTGTGTATAATTTTATTGCATTTTCAATTACTTTTAAAACTTTAATAATTACATACATGAAACAAATAATGTTTTTTTTTATTTCTAATGGGCTGCTGTTGGCTTCTCGTAATTGAAGACCTAGTGTGGTTCACAGGGATTGGTACCATCTAATCATCTCTATCAAGCACCACAGTAGGTACAGTACCATCGCTACAAGTGAATTTTGACGCTAAGTTCTTTCACTTGAAAGATGGAGTATCTGATAGGAGTCACTATCAATGGGTCTGCTTACGTGAAGACAACTAGAATTTTGTTGAACTAATTTTATGAAACACGGATTATTGTTTTTTTTTTTTTTTTTTTTTTATCTCTCTCTTACGCTGAGGCGCCCCCAATATGATGGCGCCTTTGTACTTTGCACTCTGATAAGGCCGGCCCTGCCCATAAGATTTGGGTCCCAGATGCATCTCCAGGGAAACTTATGACAAATTAAACGCAAAGAAGCATATCTATTGAATACAAACACGAAAGAGGTTGCCAGTTTTGTAATTAGCTTTCATGTTTATTTCCTAATGGGGGTACAATGGTATCTCTAAGCCCCGCACGCACACCTATGAGTATCTACGTATGTATGTTGTAAAATATATATTACTCAGCAAAATTAAATCACGAACTTGAAACTGGGGATGTGCATAACATACTTTCGCTGTTGGAAAAGTATGCGGCAATTACAAATTCACCAAAAAAAAAAAAGAGAAGAAAAAGAAGGCAGGGAAGAAAGGAAAAAAAGAACTTTAAAAAAAAGAAAGAAAATAAGCAAATGGTTGGCAATGGCTGTTTTGAAACAGTGGCCTTTTTTCCGAGTGCATTTATTTATTACTTTTTTCCTTCATTATGTGCGAAATATTTATTGAAATATTAGGGTTTAAACGACTTTTAAATTTTTACGTAATACACTGAATAAACGAAAGCGATAAATGTTGTATTTGCCATTAAAAGCTTTTCAGAGCAGCGAATGGAGCTGGAGTGGACTTGAAACTATAACATAAGATTCGGAGGGGAGCTGTAGCATAGCAACTCAAAAAAATAAATTAACATAAATAATAATAATAATAATGATAATAATATTAATAACTCTGCTCCAGTTCCCTGCGCAAAAGGTATTCAAGCTTTCAAAATGGCAGCCTGACTACTGGGGCGGCGATATTAATCGGAACCAGAAGTCCTAATTTCTTATCCTGGCAACAAACGTTGCTTCGATAAGCGAGCTGAGGTGGTTGCTGTGATAATTTCTATTTAATACTTATCGAGAAGTAAGTTGAGAGTTTTCCTGGTTTTCTCTTATGATTGAATGCACAAAAACACCATTAGAAGACCCCGCAGGGCGACAGCTTTTTACCAAGACTTGTTGAATCGAGATAAAGTTTGTATGGTTGCAGGTTGAGGTGAGGGCTGCCAATTTTACAACTGCAAATACGGAACAGACGGGGCACATCGACAAGGGGTTGGGGGGGGGGGGGGGCTTGAGACGCGCATTTGCATCATTTCTTCTGTGCCGATTCTTCATGTGCGAGCTTGCCTGTTTTTATTATCCAGTAAATAAAAACGGAGGAGCGTGGAAGATCGCACTTCAAACTGAAACAGCATAGAACAAAAATGAATATAGCCAATAAAGATTCAATATGCAATGCGACTCAAAATGACAACGGTTTTCCCGCAGGATATAATTTACGCAAAAGGAGATAAGTACATCTGGTTAAAGTAATAAGGAGTAAATAAAGGAAGTCCATCTACAGAGCATTTAAAAACAGTTTCCGGAGTATATACTTCAAAAAATGTTTCAATATACCTTTTGAAACTTGAAGACGGAAGTACATGATTAACAGTGAATAATCTGAAAATAATGTACATGCACAAAAAAATGACAAGAAGATTTAGTGACAAATTCAGTTATTCAAATGCAAAACCTGTAATGTATGGAATTATGTTCTGAAATGAATTCTACATAGTTCTTTTCCTTGTCATGTTTGTTTGTTTTGTGTTTTCTGGGATGTGTGAAATAAAAAGATTCGTTGAGATAAATTTCATTACAAAATACAAATTTGCAGGAATGTAACATACAGTTAAAAAATGAGACAATAACTTTTAAATTCTGAAATTTTTCATGCATCACGAACGGATTTCTCTCATTTTCGTAAAAAAAAATATTAACAACAACAAAAATAATAATAATGAAAAAATAAATGTCATATGGTGACTCAAAGTTTAAAATCAATGTTCAATTTAATGCATATTGAGATCCTGTCATATTAACCTTCAAAATTCAAGCAAAAAATTTACCATTTGAAAGAAAAGGCATCCATATTGTAGTGATTAGTAATCTGACAGAGAAAATGAACAATTCGGGTTCACATGCCTATCAGAAAATGTAATTATTATTATTATTTTGGAGAGTTTTTTTCTCCGGTGAAAAGAGCAAAAAATGACAGATGAAATCAAAACAATTTTCAAATTAATTAATTCCCATGCTTACTAGGGAATTTTTAAGCTCAAACCCAGTTATTGGAAATGGTTGATATTTTTTTTTTCAGGGGAAAAATTTCAAATCGCGAATATAATATTGCAATAGCTGGATTTTTAATTGCTAACGCAAAACAAAAAACAAAATTAAAAATGTTCATACATATTAGAACGGAGATTAAAAATGATTTTTTTTTTTTTTTGTATAAAATTGTTTTCTGTGTGGCATAGGAACTATACGCATAAAATTTGAAATGCACTTATTTCTGCATTGCGTAAATTTGAAAATTTGGATCGTGAAGTGGTTTACTAATCAAAAGGTATCTACATTAATTTTAGAGTTATGTTTCTACTACCATTTCTCACTTTTTCCACGCTAGTGCGAAGGAAGATATTTTAATTTCAAATTTTGTACTCACATTTTAATAATACTTTATTCCAATTTTCCTGCTCTATCTCAATGAAAAATTGAAAACATGTAAATTTCCCAATATTTCTGTAAATTTCCATAACTGTTGCGAATTTTGTATATTTCAACGTGGGAATGGAACCCTAAGATATTTATTGATTGATTCTAATTTTTTTTTACTTATATTTCTGGTGTCATTCCGCTATTCCACAACTTTTTCACAGTATCGAGGAAATAATTACTAAAAACAGAGCTTTTGCAAATTCGTATGTTTACTGCTACTATTAATTATACAAAAAGAACAAATAATAAAAATAAGTAATTAATTTTTAAAATGCTTGTATTACTAATATTATTATTATTATTGTAGCTGTTATGTTAGTTTTTATTTCCATTTAGATATTTTAAGAATTGTGTTTCATTGCTTGTTATGAACTGTTGTGAAGCTTGAAAAATGAATGTGCAAGCAAATTTTATTGTTTTCCTACCCGTTTGCTAAGGACTACCAAAGGGATTCGCCAATTTCTTTCCGAGTTTTAGAAGGGCTTCTCTAGGTAAAAAAAAGTTGGGAACCCCTGACTTAAATCGTATGCAGAAATTTTGCATAAGAGGCATAGTTCTTTTTCTTTAATGACGCGAGTTCGCATGCATAAATTTAATGTAGAGAAATAATTAGTCCTCATTTGAGCTGCGAAACTAAAGAATAAAATGTCAACATAATCAAAAATTGCGGACACGTGTTTCAGAGTTACAAGGAGCCCGTGTTGCAATGCAAAGAAGTAAGCTTATGGATGAGAAACAACCAAACCGTTTTTATTCTTTAGTTAATAAGATATTATTTCGTAGTGCCACACAGCAAACATTGCATAACCAGGAATGGGCAGCCTTTGGAAAGCTGCGGGCTAAACTGAAAAGGTTAAAAAAGTCGCGTGCCGTAGAGATAAGCAGGTGTCAAGTTACCGAGATTCCGTAACTTCAATCGCTGATATTGGTCTGTATTGTTATTTACTTGCCATTCAAGTTATAAGAGTGAATTCCAGTGTACGAAATTATTCTCATTTATTATTTATCTATTATTATTTTGAAAAGTTAATTACATTACAAATAAATAAATATATAAACATTAAATCAAAATACCTCATGAGAAAAAAATCCATAATTTTTGTTTGCTTTTCCCTCTGAAGAGAAAACAAATTCCCCAACACTATTAGGCTTGCTAATTTGCAATTAACTTTTTTCTCGTGTTCGTAGAAAGGTACAAGGGGAATAAGGAAATTTTCTAGGAACACTTTCAAGAAAAGAATTCATTTATTGATGAAAAAACACCGCTGTAAAATTCCCAGAATTGTGCACCGTGGAAAAATACCGGAGGAAAAAGTTAATAAGAATACAAAATGGAGGTCGACTTACAGGGGTTTCTGAAAATTGTGTGTCAAGTTAGAGTTTCTTTTTGCACTAGAAGAATCTTGGGCTTCTTTCCCTAAAAACCTGTCCAATGTTGTCTGGCTTTGACGATTGTTCAGAATTTTTCTAAAATGGCCAATAACATTGCCGTTGAACAAAGCATCCCAACATTGCTGTTGACCACAGCAGTGTTGGGATGCTGTTTTCCCATCACTCTCTGCGTTTTCTTGCAGGAATAACACAGCTCTTTAATTTCTGCAAAGTAAATGCTTTTCTTACTACTTTCCTCCTCTGAAGAAGAAAGTTCTTCAACCACTTCCTCTAGATGCCCCCTTAGAAAGCTAAAATTGTCAGTAAAATCTCAAAAAGTATTAAAATTTTTAAAAAATCCAAAACGCGAAACAAATTACTTCTAGACGAGTTCAAAACGAGCATAATTTCTCGATTTTTTTCTTAAAAAAAGCTGAACTGGCGACCCAGCTGACCCCTGGCGCCGTACGAATTGAGGGACAAGTACGAATGGCGGATTTCCACTGTATATGTTCTACGTCATAACATCTTTCCGATAAAGTTTATTTTAAGTTAATCGGTTGGTTAGCACAGGATTTGTATACGACTGAAATTTTCCCGTAGGCGCTGTCGGTTTTTTTTTTTTTTTCTGAACTATGAAATTCGGAGTGGATAAAAAAATATTTCACGCCGAGAGCTCCTTCCAATACGCTTGTCAAAAGGAACTTGGATATTCTGCCCAGAATTTGCATACTTTGCTTCCGGAAAAAGTCGCTAATGTTCAGAATTTTTGAACTGTTCAAAATTGAACGAAAAATTGTTCCAATCAAAAAGTAAAATATGAAAATGAGATGTCTTCGCCAAGATCTTTCGAATGCAGGGAAAAAAATCTCTCGAATCGGACAATTCCTTCAAAAGTTATTGAGGGGGGGGGGAGACATGCGCACCCAGAACTCCCCCGCACCTGCCATTGTCTGGCGCATCGGATTTTTAGATTGCCCTCGGGGACAAATGGGGCTCTACAGGGGGGGGGGGGAGACAGACCGACAGACACAATTACCCCATCTCAAACCCCTACTTTCAATTTTTTTTAAATTTTTCAATGTGTATTTATTTACTTCACTTGTTTATGACTTTTTCCTATTTTTAACGATATTCTTGTGATCTGATACATTAGCCTTCTTTCGTTGTTTTTTCTTTTTTTACTTTTACGGAAAAGTAGGATAAGAAGAAGTAAAAGATATCGAAAGATGGAAAAATCTTATGAAAGGAAAGGCTAAGAAATGTTACGAATGGCATAAAAAAAATGAAATAAAAGAAAGAAAGGAGGTTGTTAGTATCCCCCCCCCCCCCCCCCAGCTGTCGACCTTTATATGTAATTTTGTTTTTCAAAATTCCAGCTCCACCGGAAGATGTTGGTTTATTTAATCAAAATTTAATTTATTTTTTTTTCGGTTCCTAAAACACAAATTATTGAAACATTGCATTCAGAAAGAGGCCAATATAAAATTTTGAAATTACATTCATTTTCTCAAAAATATCTTTTTAATTTACGAAAACATTTAAAGTTTATCTTTCCTTTATTCCTTCAGTAAAAAACAAAAAAACTCTATCTCGCTCAATTTAGTTATATCTGTGTCATACACAGTTGTCTTTAAGAGGGCGGGGGGGGGGGGGGGAGTAAAGGCAACGCTTTTCTCTTCAGAAAGTTTTTGAAGAAAAGAAGAATGGATTGTGTAGAAGAAAATTAAATCAATAACCTACAAATGAATAATTACTTACATTAAATAATTTCTCATTTGATTTACTAATTAAAGAGCAGTAATTTGTTCAAGCTTACATTTTTAAAAAAATTTTTTTTTCCCCAATTGTACAAACATTTAATTCGTGAAAAATATTTTTATAGTACCGTGGGAACAGGAATTTGCCCATATAAAGGATTACATATAAGTCATAGCTTCTCCAAATTTCTTCCAAAAAGCTCTCAATTTTCTTCCCTTTCGAAAAAACATGTGGTCTGTCTTCTGTGTCTGGCCGGTTTGAGGGTCTGAAGAGGGGGCTACACTTTCCCCATTGTCCGAATCCGAAGCAGCAATGCTTCCCGGAGTGAGAGTCATTAGACTAATCGACCTTGTAAATCATGCCCCCTTGCCTGGGAAGCGGTGGGAGGCGTGGCTTATAGGAATTTCGAGCTTTTTTTGGAAATATTTTCAAACTTTGGACGGAGTTTTTTGTCTTTAAAAATGTTTGCATTATTTCAAACAAAAGTTCAGAAGAAAGCTGGAAATGTTTTGCTGGTCTTGTTGTTTTTAAAATTTCGGTAACATGCTTTGAAAATATTTTATAGAGCGAAACGTCTAACAGTACCACGTTTTTTCCAAAATTCATTTTTTAACGATTTTTTAAAAATACGGTAAGTGATATTTTAAAAAAGTAAAAACCAAAAGACCGAGATATAGGCTTGAAAAATACTCAAAAAAATTCCGGACTCGAAAACTTCAAAGGAACTTTCTAAAACTTAGTCCAACTTTTCCCGTAGGTTAACATTGGTTTCGAAGATTTGAAACTCTGACTGAAGAGCAGCCTTAAGCGGTTTAAACCAAAACAAGCCCCCCAGCTTTTTCTGGCCGGATAGAGCTCGGCAGCCCTCTTTTAAGGCAATACAATTTTTTTCAACGCTGCATCAAAGATATAATGTCTAGCAAAATCAGATATTTTGTTATGTTTGCAACCGTTTCATAAAATTTAAACATATGTCATAACATTTTAATGTTAAAAAAGCATTAAAAAACCATTTAACTCAAGTGCTTCACTAAAACAAAACAAATAAAAAAGAACAAGATTTATCATCATTTACACCAAAATCACACATACTGTACGATGGACGGTGAGGAGCAATAAAATGTTTACATGTATACAATATTTAAATTTTTTGTGTAAAATAAGATTAGCAATCGAAAGAATGAACAGTTAAAAAGACTCACAATTCCTTGTTGGAGCAGCAGAATAGCGCATTCTCCTTCTCCAGTCTGAAAAGGAAAGCAACCTCTCAGCATGGAATGATTCCAGCACAAAATGGAACACAGAGCCACATTTAGAGAGCCACTATTTTTTTTTTTTTTTTAAATGACGTGAGATGCTTTGCATGAACGGTAATTGAGGTGCATACCTAGCGATTGAGCATGATTGTTGATTCAGCCCTTAGCATAAATTCTGCATACAAATTCAAGATTTTTAACGGGGAATAGTCGGCAGTACAACATTATCGGAGTCTATGTTGCATGCAACTCATTAAACCAAAAAAATATGAAAACATATCAATGTCTTTAAATAAAATGGGTTCACTTCATCATGCCGTAAGACATTTAACCACCTTCAAAGCACTTGCAAACAACTAAATCAGCGTTTCTTCACTTTTTTGATACGTGGACCCCTTCTGGAGGCCGACCGTTCTCGTGGAACCCCAGTAATATGGTATGAATGCAACATACCGAAAATAGATATTTGGCTACAAAAATGGCACTTTAGTTCAAACGATATTTATTAGCTCCAAAGAGTCATTTCATAGATCAACACAGTTAAGCAAAAAATCCTTGACTATAAATATATATATAATGTAATTCAAACAAGATAATCAAACAAAAAATTTTAACTCACTGAGTGATACTGATTTTAACATATTACAGCGAATGTACTTCATATTAGGCTTTATGTATGATGCAAGAACCCTCGTGTCAGGACCAGCATTAAGTCCATTAGGGCCGCAACTTTATGACATTTATTTTCTGTAGCATTCCGTCTCGAACACAAATATATTTTGAAAATAATTCAGGTTTTTATTGCTTTTCAAGGACTTTCTTGAATGTCATGAAATCAAACAGCGAGTTTCGCATGGAACCCTCGAGTGAACCCAAGGGTTCCACGGGACAAAATTTAAGAAATGCTGGACTATCTTTTTTAACTCAAACTTACGTCAATGTGTGTGTAGCTATTTTAAATGAACGAATCACACAAAAAATTAAAAACTTACCGAGTCCATCCTTACTTGAAGGCAGTTTTTATTCTCCCGGGAATAATTTCTACAGCGGGCTTCTTTATCTTGAAGCTTATCCTGCAAAAAGAAAAAAAAAGCAATATGTACATTACGTAATCGATTCAATTTAACACATTTCTCACACATCTATACATGAACGCTACACATGAGGGTCAAAATGAAACAGAACTGGCGTGATGGGTCCATTGAATGAAGACAACAAGAGAGGAGAAACGATGGATCCAGATGACACCACATATGTTTTGTTTCTGTTGAGAATCAAAGGGAAAGTAGTCATTTCCGCATTTCTACATATCTTGAGCTAAAGCCACTCTCAATCAGATTATTTTCCCAAGTCCTAAGACGCCTCTCCTTTTCCATTTTAAGACTTTTCTATGCGTGTCAATAAAGGCAAGATTAACATTTGTTTTATTTGCGGGAGAGGAGGGATGAGCAAGATATTTCCAAAAAAATTTAACTTTAAAACTCACACAGAAATTTGTTTCATTTGAAACTATTATATACTTCTATATCATCTATAAAAATGAGATTTTTTAAATTTAAATTTTTAATAAAATTGATGTCCAGATACCTAGTTGATTGGTAGATTTGATGAGGATTAAAAATAACAAAAAATATGATGTTAGCTTTGTTTGATTAAGAATGTCACCTTAGGTCAAAAAAAAAACTATCATATCAATGGCACTTTGTTTAGTGCATGAAGTTTGATTTGGTGAAAAAAAAATAACTATTACCCAGCGGCCTCCTTAAGCAGAAAACGTGCCGATTTCCTGTTTCCTCAAGAATATTTGGTATCTAATTTGATGCATTTTTGTCCCCGTCAGGAGAATCCTATCCCAAATAACGCATGCAAGAGCACTCAAATGCTGCTCAACCGTCGATTTATTCTTTCAGCCCAAAAGGCATAATCAATCACGGTTGAAATGCTGATGATACTGCAGAAGCATTTGGCGATATTTTGGGCTACTGCTTAGAATTTTATCTATTCAGAAGAGTTTCTTGATAATGCATCAGTTGGTGACTTAAGCGCTCTTCATTGGCGACTATCGCAAAAAATTGCCTGAAAGCAAAATAAACACCACTTTCACCTAAATCGCCACCCAGCGTGAAGTGCAATTGGAGTGATTTCATCACTTTACATGAAATTCTAATATTTTGAGCAGAATCATTTACTTTTAAATAACGAAATCAATAATTTATTAGTTAACATTTAACACGACGGCAATTTTAACGGAAACAAGTGCGTCACACAGTATGCCTACATCTTAAATCAACTTTGAAGAACACAGTAATCATTAAACGGTAGTGTAAGAAACAAACTATAAAATCAAAAGGAAGTTCTTTTTTCTAAAAAACAAACAAATCATTGCAATCCAAGTGTACCTTTAGATGTTAGAATTCAACTTCAGCCTCTTCAAAAGCCAAACAATAAAAGTTTACATTAAGCCAGAAATGGAGCGGAAGAAAAGGAGAGATTTATTCCGCGAGCTTCTCCTCTCCTTGAATAATGATTAACAGGAGGTAGATAAACTTAAAATGCTTCCCATCACATGACGTCACTTAACGTGGCGATTTTCCGTATTGCGGTGCGTGCAGAGCCTTTGGCTCGATCCCTTAAGCTGGATTCACACATACAACCGACGGACGGACGGACAAAATTAGTCCGTGACGGAGAAACGTGAGTTCAATTCACACTAGAAAGATTTCTGCGATGGGCAGTGGGTTTCAGCTAATGGTTGCAAAGCGTAGGCTCTATACATGAGCCAATAATGGGATGCCTTCGTCATTTGACTGCTCTGTATTTAGACATCGATTTCAGAAGCAGACGATGCATTTAATAAAGTGGAATTTTCATTCGGTTTCAGCAGCGATTTCATTTCATAAAAGTGTCGCGCAGCGATAAATGTTTGTTTAATATTGATATTCATATTGCATAAAAAGAAAATTCTGTTTATTTTCAACAAACATAAATAATATCATTACTTCATCGGTCTTATCAATGAGCTTAATAAATGACAGAAAATACAGTAATTTTAAGTTTTGCACACAGCAATAAGTTTACACGTTTTACTGAAGGTAACACACATAATATGAATTCCAGGATTAGGATTAAGCAAATAGTAAAAAACGTTCGATTCATATGCGAGCGTTGGTGCAATTAATTGTAAATAGATGCACAGAAATGCTACTGATTTTGTCTTGCGAAAATGATACGCAAATCCTTTTCGTTCTTGATTTAAAATCAATGCTCAGATGAAATGTAAATTATCTGTTTAGGAAAAAAAATTATATATCTAACAATTAATTTTTTTAAAAAGATCAGATCTGGAAATTAGAAGATAAAATTGAATTAAAAAAAAAAAAAAAAAAAAAAAAAAAAAAAAAAAAAAAAAAAAAAAAAAAAAAAAAAAAAAAAAAAAAAAAAAAAAAAAAAAAAAAAAAAAAAAAAAAAAAAAAAAAAAAAAAAAAAAAAAAAAAAAAAAAAAAAAAAAAAAAAAAAAAAAAAAAAAAAAAAAAAAAAAAAAAAAAAAAAAAAAAAAAAAAAAAAAAAAAAAAAAAAAAAAAAAAAAAAAAAAAAAAAAAAAAAAAAAAAAAAAAAAAAAAAAAAAAAAAAAAAAAAAAAAAAAAAAAAAAAAAAAAAAAAAAAAAAAAAAAAAAAAAAAAAAAAAAAAAAAAAAAAAAAAAAAAAAAAAAAAAAAAAAAAAAAAAAAAAAAAAAAAAAAAAAAAAAAAAAAAAAAAAAAAAAAAAAAATAAAAATGCATAAAAGCTATTAAGAATTTTCTTTCTTTTTTTTTTAAATGTAGCTTTTAGTTATGAAAATTGCAACTAACTGCATTTTATTTAGTTTCAAAGAACAGTTTGAAATTGCTATTTTGGAGCAGTTTGGCACAGAAATCGTGAATAAAAAACTTTTCTGTGACAGATGGATCAGGAACTAGAAATTGGCCCTTTTGCATTTTGGAATCCAATGAGGCAGCATTGCACTAGGATTTCAATATAGCCGAGAGCATAAAAGCTAATTTAATACTCTAGTGCTTTTCAACCTGCCTCATAAATCACACAACGTGGACACTCTCTACTTTTCCGCATTTGAATACAAAATTTAATTAGGGAAATTTAGAGTAACAGAGAGCTTGAATCTTTGCAAAGAAATTTAAATAAAATAAAATAACCAATGAATACTTTCAAAAAGAAAAGCATTCAAAACAATGGCATAGTCAGTACTCCGTAGAAGAAATAATTTATTCTTTTTTCTTATTGTTTGTCTATTGTTATTGATATGAAATATCAAGGTATGGATATCAATTGTTTCCGTCACATTCAAACATGCGACTCACTGTTGAAAAAATACTGAAATATCACGTAATTACCACAGAACGTTGTAAGATTAATAAAAAACCTTATATTACAAGCATAAATTAGTATAGAGTAGAATAATCAAATACAAACCAGATCCTTACTTTACTCTTTACATAAAAGAGCAATAGGGGCTTAATGCTTAACAAAAAAAGTGCAGAAGTTCTACATTATTTGAACGTAAAGAGTCTGCGTTCAGCATAATCTTTAAAAACCTATTCCATTTTTTTAAAGGAATAAACAGGTTTCCAAGCATTAACTTTTTAAAGTGAAGTATTTCAAGTCTACCAAATATTAAAAATATTAATGAATAATGTATGAAGTGAACAAAAAAAAAAGGCTTGCAAAGTACCAAAGATTATTAGAAGTAAAATCATTAATACCAATATAAATATACTTGTGATTTAAACACACAGTACTTTTATTTGGAAGTATATTAATATTGAACTACCTGATTAATGAACTTTTAAGATCAAAAAGAGGCACTAACAAAAACCTTGGGCATTTTTTTCCTCAAACTCGACAATTGTTTTATAATATCAGAAAAATCACCTAACAAGCAATTGCTGAATTTTTTTTACATGCTTTTTAATTATATATTGAATGAAAACAGAAAGAATTGTTAATTTATTTTGTAACAATATACAATGAGTACTTGAAAGGAAAAAACCCTAATTCTAAAGACAACCAAAAATTTAAAAAGTTCATTTTAAATTACATTTTCCGACAAAAATATTATTAAAACTAGATAATTGATAAGACTGTAATATTTAACAATTATAATTAACTGGTATGATCACTAAAACTTAAAATAACTTTCGAAAAATTACTTATGTTTTCGAACGAATTTTCAAGTGGGCATGGCAGAATTACATCGTGCAAGTTCTTTATTATAGAAGCTGAAACTTAATAAAGATTAATAATGGTAAGTCAAAGTTATGGACGTCCAAGATTCAGAATCGGAGAGTAAATGAGAGCTCGGAAGTTTTACCGAAGACGATGCATTCCGATTTCGAAATACATAAAAAATCGGAACCGACACTTAAAAGCGCAAAAATGGACAAAATGCATAAATTTTACTCGTAATTTGTAAACGTTGGTCGGTATGTATATTGACAGGATATTTCCAAAATTTTCATAGAAAACAAAGGAGAGAGCCTTTCAAAATTAATTATTTTCGCGGAAACGAAGTGCCTAATTTCCAAAATAACGAAGAATGACTTGTCTGCCTTCATATTTTATGGAATGAAATACATGAAAATCAGGGAAATTCAGGTAAGTTTTTGGATTCTTCAGAAAATTCTAATTACAGTCACTCAGGGTAACTTTGAGCCATAGGGGTTAACTTTCAACCACATCATATTTTTTAATATTTAATTTAAAAATAAAGAGTAGAAAACTGATTTCATAACCTATTTAGACGAGCGCAGCACTGGACCTTCTAATTTCCTTTTTTTTTTTTTGTCAAATATACTAAAAGATATAACGTGGGTCAAAGTTACCAACCATGGTTCAAAGTAACCCTGAATGACTTTATTCGAATGGAGCCTTCTCAAAATTCCAGGCAATCAAAATGGACCCTTCACAAAATTCCGAGCTACCAAATCTTACTTTTCGTAGAATTATTTATTAAATAAGTGGCAAAAAATAATTTAAAAAATTCATTGCGTGCCTAAATTTTGAATTTTCACGAAATTATTTGATTTTTCACGAAAATCCTTTAAAATTCAGTAAGAGAAAAACGGATCCTGTTAAAAATGCTGGATCAACCCTTGATGACAATGAAACAGAGTGAAAAATCATTTGAAGAAAGAGAGATATTTGTAATATATATGGTTCAATTTAACATTTTTTCATTGGAAAGTAAAAGATAAGTTTTTAGTAACTCTTGCATTTATGTTTCTCAAGAGCAGCCTTGCGGAAACGATATTTTTATTACAAAACATTTACTCGATCAAAATCTTTTGAGATGTTCAAAGAAAATTATCCTAAGTGAAATTACAATTATAATAAACTCCAAAATAAATTTACTGATAATATTTTGCTATAATTGAAAATATTTTTTCATACTATTAATGCTGTTTGTAAAACTGTATATTTACTTTTAACAAAAAAAATTCTCGAATTTTATCCAAGACGGAAAATAATCTTCCAACTTCAGGAGGTTATTTTCTGAGATTTTACTATTTTCTGAGTAGATTCTCAAATCACATTTCTAAGGCTAATAAATACCTCTGTACGCGAAAGCCATAGCAGTCCCTTTTCAAATTTTTGCGATGAAGTTAAAAAATAAACATTTTTAGTACTACACAACCGGACGTTTCCGTGCGCCCTTAGAGTAGACATGTCTGATGGGAGCTTTGAAAGTTCAGAACTTAGCTAGTGGCTTCGTCGTCCGTACTCTGCATCAATTTTGATTTATTTCAGTAAAAACTAGTGAAATATAAATAGCGGGAGTGGAAAATCAAACATTCAGTTTTGTATCCTATCAGCTTTGCATCAGTAAAGACACCAGTTTTGTATCAGAATTATCGGTTTTGTATCAGGTCAGTGATAATTTTGTATCAGAGCTGTGAGTTCTGTATCAAGTTAATTCATAATTTCAGAAAGGAGGAAAAAATGAGTGCAGTGTACAGTTAATCATGTTTAACAGGCTTCTATTATTGATTGAACTAAAAAAAAAATTTTGCATCACAGACGTTAACATTAATTAAATAATAAAATTAACATTAAGTTAATAAAGTATCTTTTACAAAACAAATTACTGTAATTCACGACTCAAAAAGAAAATGCATTTATGTTTAAAAGCAGCAAAATTTTGTTTTCATTATTGTAAAAAGAACACTATGCCATGCAATGGGTAAAGATCTCTCATTTCTTTCGAGAAAAACAAATTTTGTTGAAAGCATTTAACTTTTTAAACCGTAAAATGTTTGTAAAAAAGCACGTCCAGTACTGGATACATTTCTTCTTTCTATTTATTTGTGTGTGTGTATTTTTCAAAATTATTATCTAATATTTTCTTTATTTTAAGGGATGGAGAGTTCTTCTGAAGAGGGGTGGAAAGATAGAACTACAGCTCCGTCTTAAGGGTATGGCCCAGTAGAATAGAGAATGTACACGTGCAGAGATAGAAAACCGAACGGCATTTGAGTATGGGTGGTCATAATACTTCATCAATTGATAGCCCCAAAAATGCACAAAAGAATTTAAAAAATTTTCTCTTTTTCTAGTAACTTTCAGTGACGAAAAGTAGGGGAAAGTTGGACAAAACCGGGTCCTAAAGTGTTTTTTTTCCCCTAAGCAGTTAAATGAATAAATGTGATTAAATTTCTAGTTGAATGATAAATTAGTTCTTTAGTTACAGAAATAAATATTTTCAATGTGGAAGGACAATATTTTGGAGGGTAAATAAATTTCTTTTGGAAGTATAAAATTACCCGGTTTTATACAACCAGACTGGATATAAAACCGGGTATGTTTAGGAACACTTAAAAAATGCCGTTGTCTTACTACTGAAATATTTATTTATAACAATAAATTGGTACAATGGCCGTCCTATACTGAGAAACATAGGTGGGTTAAAAACATCTCTTCGGCAAATCGTATTTTTGAATTCTGTTTTCTGTGTAGACTTCTTAAAAGATGTCTTCTTTTTAATTAATTTCCCGAGGAGATATTTTAAAAAATACGAATGCATCACACGCCCATAGACGTAACATTAGTCAGCTGAATTCGGAAATTGACTGACGAGCAGCCTTAATTTTTATGGGTGCAATTTTTATTCTAACAACATTATAAATTTGTAAAAGCATTAATTTTTTCATTCTATTTTACTTTAAAAAAAAGAAAAAAAACATTTTTTTGGAATAAAGTGACAAACACGATTTAATTTTTAAAAAATAATTTTTATTTTAAATGTTAATAATTTAATTTTATATTTGTACTAAGTGGGATACTATAATATAGTAGCCTATATTCATACGAAGTCCAAAGTAATAAAGATTTAATTTTATACCATTTGTGAGATGATTCTTTAAGATTTATATTTTACAAATTAAACTATTTATATTTCTCATAGTAAAAAAAAGGTCGTCCAAAACCGGGTACTACCCGGTCTTGTCCGACTGCAAAGGTCCCGGTTTTATCCACAACGCCATTAAACAGAAAAGACGGCTTAGCACAATTCAAACATGATGCAAAACCTGGTTTAATAATTTAAAATAACTGCTGAAAAAGGTGTTATCAAATGTTGTACTTACCTAAAATAAATCTCTAAACAATTAGAAACTACAAAATGAAATCGGTGGTGTAAAAACCAAAACTTTTCCACTCGAATTTTTCGAAACAACGGCGCTGACAAACAAATAAACAACACTGCCTTTCATTTAACTTCAAATAACATGGCAGTGGTTTGCAACAAGTTTCAGGCGTTTTCCGACAAATAGCAATACTAATCAAGCAAAACTGCTGGGTCCCGGTTTTATCCAACTTTCCCCTACAGTTAACTGCTATTTTTTATCCTTTGAAGAACATTTTAAAACGTGAAATTTAGAATTCTGGTGCAATTTGGCCCAGAAATCACGATGTCGTCTTTTTTGTACAAGATGTGTCGGGAATTGAAAATTGGCGCAATTTGGCAGATTTTCCACCCCTGAAATAATGTTTAGTAATTCATCACTTTAATTAATTTTATGTGAGCATTAGAATTTGGTTAATAGAATACTGCATAATCTCTCTCTCATCTGTTGGAAAAAAGCATGGCTTTTGCACTCCAAAATAAAACTTAACAAAAACACTACATATGAACAGTTAATTGATCACACCTAACTTCACTGTAAAAGAAGTGTTGTCCTAAATAAATTGGCTATTTGAAATATAGTAATTTTAGAATAATTTGTTAATATATATTAAAAACAAAGCATATAGATGCGTGTGGAGGAACTTCTTTTTGTGTGGGGGGGGGGGGGGTCATCATTTTTGGGTGACACCAAGAACTAAAATAGCAAATCCAGTAGAAATTTGTACATGTTTCAGCTAACGGTGAAATATTTATTTAAAAACTTGTGATTAAAAAATGAAATAAAAATTTTATTTAAAAAAACATACTTACAATTAGAGATGTAATGGGTATCCACAGCATGTACTGCATCCAGGCAGTTGGCAGTAAACAGGCTTTACAACTATTTGGGAGAACATCTGGCTTAGGCTAAATTCTGAAAAATAAGGCACAACATGCATTTAGGCTAAGCATTATCACTTAGTAACTTACAAAAGCAATTGCTAGTAAATAAATATGTGCTTTTTAATATTACGTACATTTAAATTCCTATTTTTAGAATGAAAGTATGAAATTTATTTGATTTTCGATAACTCGAAACTTTTATTTCTTCCCTTCGATTTCAAGTTAACGAGAGTTAACTGCAGTAACAAAATAAAATTCATCATAACTAACTATTGTCAGCTTTTGGGAGCAAATGCCATACCATACCCCTTTGTCAATTTCCACCCACCCATCTTGAGGGAAGGCAAAGGAGTTACGGCTTTCTGTCGTTTCTCATCCCCTTACGCACCCCCCCCCCCTCCCATCCTCCAACCGGTTAGAAATGCTCTTGTAGGGGTTCCATAGTAGGCCAGAAGTCTTATCTTGCACTGTCAGATCTTTTAATTTCTACTATCACGAACAGTTCTAAATTTTTTGAAATGTTGGTGGTAGATAAAAATAAGGACTTTGTACCAAAATTAAGTACTTTTAAGGGCCCTTCATTTTCAAAATAAAAATTAAGGAGTTTTTCAAGACTTTTAAGGACCATGGGAACCCTGATTCCATTAAATAATTTATATTCATATTTCAATTATTTTGCTATTGCAGTAATAATTTAATTGCATCATTGAGATAAATATAATTTTTACTTAATACTTTTTGGAAAAAAAAAATTGAAAAAATTGAAAAAAGCAGGTCTTTCTTAAGGCTGCTCTTCAGTCAGAAAAAATTTCGTGGTTAGGCTTAAGATGGCCTTCGAAGGGCATGAGGGGAGTGTGTCAACCTCAAGTGATTGACATTTCAACGACCAATGAAATGTACAATAGCTCTTGGAAGAAGGGTCTACTGTCCCCCATAATTGACCTGCCACTTCAGGCCGAGACCCCCTGCAGTCACTGTATTAGCTAGAGACGCTAGTATTTTGCTAGCGGCATGCACGTGTTTTCTACTACTTACACAACGTTGCTCTTTTTCCGGTTCCAAAATAATTCTCTGTGGCTGAGAGTTGAAACGAAAAGAAAAAATATTGTTCCCCTTTTTTCGTTCTCCCGAATTGTTTGTAAATTGCATATTTAGTGCTGTAAAAATGAAAATGTAAACGATACTTTTAAAATGAAGGTTTGTCTTTCTGAGAACTTGCTTCTAGACCTAATTTAGTAAATTGATCAATCAAAATTGGCGATAAATTGCTTGATATTCAAAAAAAAAAAAAATTAAAAAAAAAATTATTTAGCGAAAACTTGCTGAATGCTGTTCTCAGTTATTGTTACATAAAGAGCGCTAATTCGTCTCTTGTATAAAGCTTAATTTAAGAGCAGAAATTTTTGCGTTAGTATGATTAAAATTAAATGAATAAATAAGAAAAGAGGTAACCTAAGCAACGAGTTTTGCTCGAAACAGGAGTAGCAAATGAAGATTTGTTAAGCTCCACTACTCTATTTTTTTTCTGAAACTAAATGTGAATGTTTGCGTTTCTTTCTTTATTTTATATAATTTATTTAGTTATTTTGCATTTTATTTTATTTATTTATATACACTTCTTCAATTATGTTTTGCTAATTATTGCATATTGAATACTTGATCAATATGATGAGACCATCACATTCATTTTATTTCTTTCCTTTATATTTCTGTCATTTAAAATAAAATTCCCGAATCATTTTTCGAATAAAACATCCTGGTTTTCTTTTTCTCTGACAAAAGAACGTTTTCAATGGTTCTTTACTTTCTGTGTAGTTCCGCTTCATTGGCACTTCAATATGTAGTCAAGTAATATGTATTTATATAAGCGTGCGCAGAGCTTTAGCAAGGGGGGGGGGACTCTACTGTGCTAAAGAGGGCACCAAAATACACCCATAAGCAGGGCCGGCTCGACGGTATTCGGCGCCCTTGGACTTTATAAAAATAGTCGCCCCTAGCCCTCTTTCATCATACAAACTAAAATAATATAAATTCAAATTGTGTATAATTTTATTGCATTTTCAATTACTTTAAAAACTTTAATAATTACATACATGAAACAAATAATGTTTTTTTTTTATTTCTAATGGGCTGCTGTTGGCTTCTCGTAATTGAAGACCTAGTGTGGTTCACAGGGATTGGTACCATCTAATCATCTCTATCAAGCACCACAGTAGGTACAGTACCATCGCTACAAGTGAATTTTGACGCTAAGTTCTTTCACTTGAAAGATGGAGTATCTGATAGGAGTCACTATCAATGGGTCTGCTTACGTGAAGACAACTAGAATTTTGTTGAACTAATTTTATGAAACACGGATTATTGTTTTTTTTTTTTTTTTTTTTTTATCTCTCTCTTACGCTGAGGCGCCCCCAATATGATGGCGCCTTTGTACTTTGCACTCTGATAAGGCCGGCCCTGCCCATAAGATTTGGGTCCCAGATGCATCTCCAGGGAAACTTATGACAAATTAAACGCAAAGAAGCATATCTATTGAATACAAACACGAAAGAGGTTGCCAGTTTTGTAATTAGCTTTCATGTTTATTTCCTAATGGGGGTACAATGGTATCTCTAAGCCCCGCACGCACACCTATGAGTATCTACGTATGTATGTTGTAAAATATATATTACTCAGCAAAATTAAATCACGAACTTGAAACTGGGGATGTGCATAACATACTTTCGCTGTTGGAAAAGTATGCGGCAATTACAAATTCACCAAAAAAAAAAAAGAGAAGAAAAAGAAGGCAGGGAAGAAAGGAAAAAAAGAACTTTAAAAAAAAGAAAGAAAATAAGCAAATGGTTGGCAATGGCTGTTTTGAAACAGTGGCCTTTTTTCCGAGTGCATTTATTTATTACTTTTTTCCTTCATTATGTGCGAAATATTTATTGAAATATTAGGGTTTAAACGACTTTTAAATTTTTACGTAATACACTGAATAAACGAAAGCGATAAATGTTGTATTTGCCATTAAAAGCTTTTCAGAGCAGCGAATGGAGCTGGAGTGGACTTGAAACTATAACATAAGATTCGGAGGGGAGCTGTAGCATAGCAACTCAAAAAAATAAATTAACATAAATAATAATAATAATAATGATAATAATATTAATAACTCTGCTCCAGTTCCCTGCGCAAAAGGTATTCAAGCTTTCAAAATGGCAGCCTGACTACTGGGGCGGCGATATTAATCGGAACCAGAAGTCCTAATTTCTTATCCTGGCAACAAACGTTGCTTCGATAAGCGAGCTGAGGTGGTTGCTGTGATAATTTCTATTTAATACTTATCGAGAAGTAAGTTGAGAGTTTTCCTGGTTTTCTCTTATGATTGAATGCACAAAAACACCATTAGAAGACCCCGCAGGGCGACAGCTTTTTACCAAGACTTGTTGAATCGAGATAAAGTTTGTATGGTTGCAGGTTGAGGTGAGGGCTGCCAATTTTACAACTGCAAATACGGAACAGACGGGGCACATCGACAAGGGGTTGGGGGGGGGGGGGGGCTTGAGACGCGCATTTGCATCATTTCTTCTGTGCCGATTCTTCATGTGCGAGCTTGCCTGTTTTTATTATCCAGTAAATAAAAACGGAGGAGCGTGGAAGATCGCACTTCAAACTGAAACAGCATAGAACAAAAATGAATATAGCCAATAAAGATTCAATATGCAATGCGACTCAAAATGACAACGGTTTTCCCGCAGGATATAATTTACGCAAAAGGAGATAAGTACATCTGGTTAAAGTAATAAGGAGTAAATAAAGGAAGTCCATCTACAGAGCATTTAAAAACAGTTTCCGGAGTATATACTTCAAAAAATGTTTCAATATACCTTTTGAAACTTGAAGACGGAAGTACATGATTAACAGTGAATAATCTGAAAATAATGTACATGCACAAAAAAATGACAAGAAGATTTAGTGACAAATTCAGTTATTCAAATGCAAAACCTGTAATGTATGGAATTATGTTCTGAAATGAATTCTACATAGTTCTTTTCCTTGTCATGTTTGTTTGTTTTGTGTTTTCTGGGATGTGTGAAATAAAAAGATTCGTTGAGATAAATTTCATTACAAAATACAAATTTGCAGGAATGTAACATACAGTTAAAAAATGAGACAATAACTTTTAAATTCTGAAATTTTTCATGCATCACGAACGGATTTCTCTCATTTTCGTAAAAAAAAATATTAACAACAACAAAAATAATAATAATGAAAAAATAAATGTCATATGGTGACTCAAAGTTTAAAATCAATGTTCAATTTAATGCATATTGAGATCCTGTCATATTAACCTTCAAAATTCAAGCAAAAAATTTACCATTTGAAAGAAAAGGCATCCATATTGTAGTGATTAGTAATCTGACAGAGAAAATGAACAATTCGGGTTCACAT
Source organism: Octonoba sinensis (assembly GCA_038502835.1). Lineage (NCBI taxonomy): Eukaryota > Metazoa > Arthropoda > Arachnida > Araneae > Uloboridae > Octonoba > Octonoba sinensis. The sequence continues at coordinate 118,951,358 of CM076605.1, forward strand.
GCCTATCAGAAAATGTAATTATTATTATTATTTTGGAGAGTTTTTTTCTCCGGTGAAAAGAGCAAAAAATGACAGATGAAATCAAAACAATTTTCAAATTAATTAATTCCCATGCTTACTAGGGAATTTTTAAGCTCAAACCCAGTTATTGGAAATGGTTGATATTTTTTTTTTCAGGGGAAAAATTTCAAATCGCGAATATAATATTGCAATAGCTGGATTTTTAATTGCTAACGCAAAACAAAAAACAAAATTAAAAATGTTCATACATATTAGAACGGAGATTAAAAATGATTTTTTTTTTTTTTGTATAAAATTGTTTTCTGTGTGGCATAGGAACTATACGCATAAAATTTGAAATGCACTTATTTCTGCATTGCGTAAATTTGAAAATTTGGATCGTGAAGTGGTTTACTAATCAAAAGGTATCTACATTAATTTTAGAGTTATGTTTCTACTACCATTTCTCACTTTTTCCACGCTAGTGCGAAGGAAGATATTTTAATTTCAAATTTTGTACTCACATTTTAATAATACTTTATTCCAATTTTCCTGCTCTATCTCAATGAAAAATTGAAAACATGTAAATTTCCCAATATTTCTGTAAATTTCCATAACTGTTGCGAATTTTGTATATTTCAACGTGGGAATGGAACCCTAAGATATTTATTGATTGATTCTAATTTTTTTTTACTTATATTTCTGGTGTCATTCCGCTATTCCACAACTTTTTCACAGTATCGAGGAAATAATTACTAAAAACAGAGCTTTTGCAAATTCGTATGTTTACTGCTACTATTAATTATACAAAAAGAACAAATAATAAAAATAAGTAATTAATTTTTAAAATGCTTGTATTACTAATATTATTATTATTATTGTAGCTGTTATGTTAGTTTTTATTTCCATTTAGATATTTTAAGAATTGTGTTTCATTGCTTGTTATGAACTGTTGTGAAGCTTGAAAAATGAATGTGCAAGCAAATTTTATTGTTTTCCTACCCGTTTGCTAAGGACTACCAAAGGGATTCGCCAATTTCTTTCCGAGTTTTAGAAGGGCTTCTCTAGGTAAAAAAAAGTTGGGAACCCCTGACTTAAATCGTATGCAGAAATTTTGCATAAGAGGCATAGTTCTTTTTCTTTAATGACGCGAGTTCGCATGCATAAATTTAATGTAGAGAAATAATTAGTCCTCATTTGAGCTGCGAAACTAAAGAATAAAATGTCAACATAATCAAAAATTGCGGACACGTGTTTCAGAGTTACAAGGAGCCCGTGTTGCAATGCAAAGAAGTAAGCTTATGGATGAGAAACAACCAAACCGTTTTTATTCTTTAGTTAATAAGATATTATTTCGTAGTGCCACACAGCAAACATTGCATAACCAGGAATGGGCAGCCTTTGGAAAGCTGCGGGCTAAACTGAAAAGGTTAAAAAAGTCGCGTGCCGTAGAGATAAGCAGGTGTCAAGTTACCGAGATTCCGTAACTTCAATCGCTGATATTGGTCTGTATTGTTATTTACTTGCCATTCAAGTTATAAGAGTGAATTCCAGTGTACGAAATTATTCTCATTTATTATTTATCTATTATTATTTTGAAAAGTTAATTACATTACAAATAAATAAATATATAAACATTAAATCAAAATACCTCATGAGAAAAAAATCCATAATTTTTGTTTGCTTTTCCCTCTGAAGAGAAAACAAATTCCCCAACACTATTAGGCTTGCTAATTTGCAATTAACTTTTTTCTCGTGTTCGTAGAAAGGTACAAGGGGAATAAGGAAATTTTCTAGGAACACTTTCAAGAAAAGAATTCATTTATTGATGAAAAAACACCGCTGTAAAATTCCCAGAATTGTGCACCGTGGAAAAATACCGGAGGAAAAAGTTAATAAGAATACAAAATGGAGGTCGACTTACAGGGGTTTCTGAAAATTGTGTGTCAAGTTAGAGTTTCTTTTTGCACTAGAAGAATCTTGGGCTTCTTTCCCTAAAAACCTGTCCAATGTTGTCTGGCTTTGACGATTGTTCAGAATTTTTCTAAAATGGCCAATAACATTGCCGTTGAACAAAGCATCCCAACATTGCTGTTGACCACAGCAGTGTTGGGATGCTGTTTTCCCATCACTCTCTGCGTTTTCTTGCAGGAATAACACAGCTCTTTAATTTCTGCAAAGTAAATGCTTTTCTTACTACTTTCCTCCTCTGAAGAAGAAAGTTCTTCAACCACTTCCTCTAGATGCCCCCTTAGAAAGCTAAAATTGTCAGTAAAATCTCAAAAAGTATTAAAATTTTTAAAAAATCCAAAACGCGAAACAAATTACTTCTAGACGAGTTCAAAACGAGCATAATTTCTCGATTTTTTTCTTAAAAAAAGCTGAACTGGCGACCCAGCTGACCCCTGGCGCCGTACGAATTGAGGGACAAGTACGAATGGCGGATTTCCACTGTATATGTTCTACGTCATAACATCTTTCCGATAAAGTTTATTTTAAGTTAATCGGTTGGTTAGCACAGGATTTGTATACGACTGAAATTTTCCCGTAGGCGCTGTCGGTTTTTTTTTTTTTTTCTGAACTATGAAATTCGGAGTGGATAAAAAAATATTTCACGCCGAGAGCTCCTTCCAATACGCTTGTCAAAAGGAACTTGGATATTCTGCCCAGAATTTGCATACTTTGCTTCCGGAAAAAGTCGCTAATGTTCAGAATTTTTGAACTGTTCAAAATTGAACGAAAAATTGTTCCAATCAAAAAGTAAAATATGAAAATGAGATGTCTTCGCCAAGATCTTTCGAATGCAGGGAAAAAAATCTCTCGAATCGGACAATTCCTTCAAAAGTTATTGAGGGGGGGGGAGACATGCGCACCCAGAACTCCCCCGCACCTGCCATTGTCTGGCGCATCGGATTTTTAGATGCCCTCGGGGACAAATGGGGCTCTACAGGGGGGGGGGGGAGACAGACCGACAGACACAATTACCCCATCTCAAACCCCTACTTTCAATTTTTTTTAAATTTTTCAATGTGTATTTATTTACTTCACTTGTTTATGACTTTTTCCTATTTTTAACGATATTCTTGTGATCTGATACATTAGCCTTCTTTCGTTGTTTTTTCTTTTTTTACTTTTACGGAAAAGTAGGATAAGAAGAAGTAAAAGATATCGAAAGATGGAAAAATCTTATGAAAGGAAAGGCTAAGAAATGTTACGAATGGCATAAAAAAAATGAAATAAAAGAAAGAAAGGAGGTTGTTAGTATCCCCCCCCCCCCCCCCCAGCTGTCGACCTTTATATGTAATTTTGTTTTTCAAAATTCCAGCTCCACCGGAAGATGTTGGTTTATTTAATCAAAATTTAATTTATTTTTTTTTCGGTTCCTAAAACACAAATTATTGAAACATTGCATTCAGAAAGAGGCCAATATAAAATTTTGAAATTACATTCATTTTCTCAAAAATATCTTTTTAATTTACGAAAACATTTAAAGTTTATCTTTCCTTTATTCCTTCAGTAAAAAACAAAAAAACTCTATCTCGCTCAATTTAGTTATATCTGTGTCATACACAGTTATCTTTAAGAGGGCGGGGGGGGGGGGGAGTAAAGGCAACGCTTTTCTCTTCAGAAAGTTTTTGAAGAAAAGAAGAATGGATTGTGTAGAAGAAAATTAAATCAATAACCTACAAATGAATAATTACTTACATAAAATAATTTCTCATTTGATTTACTAATTAAAGAGCAGTAATTTTTTCAAGCTTACATTTTTAAAAAAATATTTTTTTTCCCCAATTGTACAAACATTTAATTCGTGAAAAATATTTTTATAGTACCGTGGGAACAGGAATTTGCCCATATAAAGGATTACATATAAGTCATAGCTTCTCTAAATTTCTTCCAAAAAGCTCTCAATTTTCTTCCCTTTCGAAAAAACAATTTCTGTGTCTGGCCGGTTTGAGGGTCTGAAGAGGGGACTACACTTTCCCCATTGTCCGAATCCCAAGCAGCAATGCTTCCCGGAGTGAGAGTCATTAGGCTAATCGACCTCGTAAATCATGCCCCCTTGCCTGGGAAGCGGTGGGAGGCGTGGCTTATAGGAATTTCGAGCTTTTTTTGGAAATATTTTCAAACTTTGGACGGATTTTTTTGTCTTTAAAAATGTTTGCATTATTTCAAACAAAAGTTCAGAAGAAAGCTGGAAATGTTTTGCTGGTCTTGTTGTTTTTAAAATTTCGGTAACATGCTTTGAAAATATTTTATAGAGCGAAACGTCTAACAGTACCACGTTTTTTCCAAAATTCATTTTTTAACGATTTTTTAAAAATACGGTAAGTGATATTTTAAAAAAGTAAAAACCAAAAGACCGAGATATAGGCTTGAAAAATACTCAAAAAAATTCCGGACTCGAAAACTTCAAAGGAACTTTCTAAAACTTAGTCCAACTTTTCCCGTAGGTTAACATTGGTTTCGAAGATTTGAAACTCTGACTGAAGAGCAGCCTTAAGCGGTTTAAACCAAAACAAGCCCCCCAGCTTTTTCTGGCCGGATAGAGTTCGGCAGCCCTCTTTTAAGGCAATACAATTTTTTTCAACGCTGCATCGAAGATATAATGTCTAGCAAAATCAGATATTTTGTTATGTTTGCAACCGTTTCATAAAATTTAAACATATGTCATAACATTTTAATGTTAAAAAAGCATTAAAAAACCATTTAACTCAAGTGCTTCACTAAAACAAAACAAATAAAAAAAAACAAGATTTATCATCATTTACACCAAAATCACACATACTGTACGATGGACGGTGAGGAGCAATAAAATGTTTACATGTATACAATATTTAAATTTTTTGTGTAAAATAAGATTAGCAATCGAAAGAATGAACAGTTAAAAAGACTCACAATTCCTTGTTGGAGCAGCAGAATAGCGCATTCTCCTTCTCCAGTCTGAAAAGGAAAGCAACCTCTCAGCATGGAATGATTCCAGCACAAAATGGAACACAGAGCCACATTTAGAGAGCCACTATTTTTTTTTTTTTTCAAATGACGTGAGATGCTTTGCATGAACGGTAATTGAGGTGCATACCTAGCGATTGAGCATGATTGTTGATTCAGCCCTTAGCATAAATTCTGCATACAAATTCAAGATTTTTAACGGGGAATAGTCGGCAGTACAACATTATCGGAGTCTATGTTGCATGCAACTCATTAAACCAAAAAAATATGAAAACATATCAATGTCTTTAAATAAAATGGGTTCACTTCATCATGCCGTAAGACATTTAACCACCTTCAAAGCACTTGCAAACAACTAAATCAGCGTTTCTTCACTTTTTTGATACGTGGACCCCTTCTGGAGGCCGACCGTTCTCGTGGAACCCCAGTAATATGGTATGAATGCAACATACCGAAAATAGATATTTGGCTACAAAAATGGCACTTTAGTTCAAACGATATTTATTAGCTCCAAAGAGTCATTTCATAGATCAACACAGTTAAGCAAAAAATCCTTGACTATAAATATATATATAATGTAATTCAAACAAGATAATCAAACAAAAAATTTTAACTCACTGAGTGATACTGATTTTAACATATTACAGCGAATGTACTTCATATTAGGCTTTATGTATGATGCAAGAACCCTCGTGTCAGGACCAGCATTAAGTCCATTAGGGCCGCAACTTTATGACATTTATTTTCTGTAGCATTCCGTCTCGAACACAAATATATTTTGAAAATAGTTCAGGTTTTTATTGCTTTTCAAGGACTTTCTTGAATGTCATGAAATCAAACAGCGAGTTTCGCATGGAACCCTCGAGTGAACCCAAGGGTTCCACGGGACAAAATTTAAGAAATGCTGGACTATCTTTTTTAACTCAAACTTACGTCAATGTGTGTGTAGCTATTTTAAATGAACGAATCACACAAAAAATTAAAAACTTACCGAGTCCATCCTTACTTGAAGGCAGTTTTTATTCTCCCGGGAATAATTTCTACAGCGGGCTTCTTTATCTTGAAGCTTATCCTGCAAAAAGAAAAAAAAAGCAATATGTACATGACGTAATCGATTCAATTTAACACATTTCTCACACATCTATACATGAACGCTACACATGAGGGTCAAAATGAAACAGAACTGGCGTGATGGGTCCATTGAATGAAGACAACAAGAGAGGAGAAACGATGGATCCAGATGACACCGCATATGTTTTGTTTCTGTTGAGAATCAAAGGGAAAGTAGTCATTTCCGCATTTCTACATATCTTGAGCTAAAGCCACTCTAAATCAGATTATTTTCCCAAGTCCTAAGACCCTTTTCCGTTTTAAGACTTTTCTATGCGTGTCAATAAAGGCAAGATTAAAATTTGTTTTTTTTTGCGGGAGAGGAGGGATGAGCAAGATATTTCCAAAAAAATTTAACTTTAAAACTCACACAGAAATTTGTTTCATTTGAAACTATTATATACTTCTATATCATCTATAAAAATGAGATTTTTTAAATTAAACTTTTTAATAAAATTGATGTCCAGATACCTAGTTGATTGGTAGATTTGATGAGGATTAAAAATAACAAAAAATATGATGTTAGCTTTGTTTGATTAGGAATGTCACCTTAGGTCAAAAAAAAAACTATCACATCAATGGCACTTTGTTTGGTGCATGAAGTTTGATTTGGTGAAAAAAAATAACTATTACCCAGCGGCCTCCTTAAGCAGAAAACGTGCCGATTTCCTGTTTCCTCAAGAATATTTGGTATCTAATTTGATGCATTTTTGTCCCCGTCAGGAGAATCCAATCCCAAATAACGCATGCAAGAGCACTCAAATGCTGCTCAACCGTCGATTTATTCTTTCAGCCCAAAAGGCATAATCAATCACGGGTGAAATGCTGATGATACTGCAGAAGCATTTGGCGATATTTTGGGCTACTGCTTAGAATTTTATCTATTCAGAAGAGTTTCTTGATAATGCATCAGTTGGTGACTTAAGCGCTCTTCATTGGCGACTATCGCAAAAAATTGCCTGAAAGCAAAATAAACACCACTTTCACCTAAATCGCCACCCAGCGTGAAGTGCAATTGGAGTGATTTCATCACTTTACATGAAATTCTAATATTTTGAGCAGAATCATTTACTTTTAAATAACGAAATCAATAATTTATTAGTTAACATTTAACACGACGGCAATTTTAACGGAAACAAGTGCGTCACACAGTAGGCCTACATCTTAAATCAACTTTGAAGAACACAGTAATCATTAAACGGTAGTGTAAGAAACAAACTATAAAATCAAAAGGAAGTTCTTTTTTCTAAAAAACAAACAAATCATTGCAATCCAAGTGTACCATTAGATGTTAGAATTCAACTTCAGCCTCTTCAAAAGCCAAACAATAAAAGTTTACATTAAGCCAGAAATGGAGCGGAAGAAAAGGAGAGATTTATTCCGCGAGCTTCTCCTCTCCTTGAATAATGATTAACAGGAGGTAGATAAACTTAAAATGCTTCCCATCACATGACGTCACTTAACGTGGCGATTTTCCGTATTGCGGTGCGTGCAGAGCCTTTGGCTCGATCCCTTAAACACCAAATTTTTTTCGCCAATACTTAGCAGCCAAGGCGGAAGACGGAAATCACGTGATATAAACAACATGGCTGCTCGCATGTAACTGAATTGCGTTTAGCAAATTATGAACTGTGTTTTTTTAATTGTAAAATTAACATTTTCAAAGAGGGTACTTTTCTATCTTTAGGTTTCGACTCGAATGGTTAATAAAGATAATGAATTACGCAGGAGGTATTTTGTTAAGCAAGATTTAAAAAAGAAATTTTGAAATTTAATAACAAAGCAGATCTTGTATCTCTTACATACGAACTTTCGCTACATTGTACGGTAGAATAGCTTGAAAGTATGAGTAGCACGATCGTTACTCAGAAAAATATAGTTGACCATTTTTTGTTGGTGATTGTTGTGTAGATTACTAAAATATGTTATTTTTAGTTAAATTATTATTCAATTATTACCTCTTAGTACAGATCCTTCTGTTGCGTAGAAGTGTAAGACTGTTCAATTTGCTGGGCTGATTCTGGCACAGGTAGCGTTGCAAAGCTTTCAAAACGCCTGGTTTATTCCCTGAAAAAAAAAAAAAAAACCCTGTTTTTCACCGGAAATTTAAAGCAAAATCGAGTAATTTCAGAGTTCTCAAAAACTGGGAACATTCGATTTTTTCCCTTGAAATAATAATTTTAATACATCAATAATACATAATTTCTTATGAAATGTTCGTAATAATAGAAATACTTTACCGAACATTATTGTTAAAGCATTTTAAAACAGACAATATATTTATTTCGTTGTGTTGGTATTCGCTATAACAATATTTTACATTTAGAATGAAAAAAAAGGAAGTTGTTAATATTTATTATTTACATTGTAAAACTTGATATTTGTTTAAGTCATCAGATAGCTCTTGAAGGTGTCGAATCGGTCGAATCGTACCGCCACATAGTATTTCTTATTAAAAATTACCAATCCAAATGTAAAGTTGCAATAAAATGCTATGAATAAAGCGGTGAAGTTATGTATATATGTATTATTTCTGATAGTAATTTGAAATCTAGGAAAGGAATAAAGAAGAGAAAAGATTTTGAAGGTTAAACTTATTTTCTGAAAAGCAAGGTTGGCAGGTTTTTGACATGCAAAGGTTTTAACCGGTTTTAACCATGGTTAAAACCGGCTTGTCAAAAACCTCCCTGTCAAAAAGTGTCAAAAACCTAATTTGTAAAAGAAATTATCAAGGAAATAATTTAGCAGAATTGGATAGACTTTAATCAATATATTTTAAATAAAACGGCATAATGCATTAAAACTCCTGAGTATAAACTACAAAAATATATTCTTGCTGCAGCACAGCCAGAATCTTTGCCTGAGAGTGATTTTATTGATAAGAATTGTTTCTAAAATTCAATTGTTTTTTAAATGAGCATAAAGGTTATGTACGAAAGCAAGAGCTAAATATTCCAACCACTCTTTTGATTTCAATTCTGGGAAAATTATTCAAAAATGTTCTTGCCCATTAGAGCTTGACTTTTGGTAAGCTTATCATATTAACAGGAATAGTTCTAATTTGGTTAATGATTCTTCCTCAACTCCTTATTTTTCACAGGTCTGGCATAAGTTCCTTTAATTTGTTGTTCTTTCTTGGTTTTCTTGTTAGTTTTCCTTTTTTGTGTCAATTTTTTTCTCTCTCTCTCCCCCCAACCCTCCCCCTCTTTTACATGTGTACTTTGTTTTTGCCTTTTGTTTTGGTATTTTCTGTACTTACTTTATTTCCATTTTATTCTTTGTATTTTATTTTATTATTTTGTAATTTTCATGTATTTTCACATTTTTATGCATTTTGTTGTCTTTTTTGCTTTGTTTTTATTGATATTCCTTTTTACTTCCTGTACTTCCAACTGCATTCGTTTGTTGCTCTCTTATTGGTGCCTTTCCTACTACTTCTACTTCCACTTCACACTGCCTTTATTCTCATTGGTTTACAGTTAATTCTTAGGCTATATAAGCTTTGTTTTTGTTGTTTTGTCTGCTTCATTTGGATGTTTTGCATCTAGAAGCTCCCTGTCGCATTGAAAAAGGGATTCCAAGCAATCGCGAAACATATGTCTGCGTTTTAATGCTCATTTGTGCTTTAATTTAACGTGAAATTTTATTTCTATGAAAATACTGTGTTTATCTTCTGTATCACTGTAGGAAACAAACCGTTTGATTATTCAATACTGCTTTTGTAATTTCATGGCGGTAACAGAATCCAAGAAAAAAAATCCCTGGCAATTACCTGATTGAGCTAAAAAAAATTCCCTGATTTTATAATTTTGGTTGTGATAGTTACACGGTATCACTATCATATATGACAGTATGAGTGAAACAATCAGAAAAAATTATTTACGGGGGATGCACTATTTTTCCCCACCTGGATTTGGTGTAATAAATTTTTTTTTTGGGGGGGGGGGAGATGGAAAAAAAAAGGTCATAATGTAATTTTCTGAGCAATATAATCTGACACTGCTGAGAATGTCTCAAATCTAAAGTTTTTAAAGAATTTAGATTCCCCTTCCATTCCATCATTATTTAATGCTTACTTGATAAAAATATAACTTTATTTTCTCAAGATGCGAATTGTCTTTTCTTGATTAAAAAATATATTTTTGAAAGATCGGGGGGGGGGGGGGCATGGGTTACTGCACAGTATCATGAACCTCAAATTTGGAAAACTCAGCACCAACGCTAAGCAGATTTTCAGAACATGACCAAAAATGGCGGGTTCTCGGAAACATCAAAGCTGCCACGCATATTTCTACGCAAATTTGCCAACAGCTTTCTTAACTCATAGACACAAAATGTAACTTTTTCGATAGCTCAGACGGAGAAAGCGCGCTCTCATCCCATCGGCAATCTAGGAGACCACGAACGACAAAAGGAAATTCTACAAAGGAGACTTGCCGCTTTGGTTGTTCAAACCAATAGCTTTCCCTGATATTTGGGGAAACTTTTAAACTCACCTGATTATTTCCTGGTATTTTCCAGATCATAAGGTTTCTCTGAGAAATCCCTGATTCAGCTCCAAAATTTTTCTTTATGATTGTGACAGCTAGTTGGGGAGTGGGGGGGGGGGGGGGGAATGAAAGAAAAGCGAAATTAAGGTAATTTTCTGAGTGATCTGATCTGAAACTTCAAAAAATTTTTAGTCTGATTTTTTTTTAAATTTGAATATAGCTTCATTTTTTCAGGATTTGCGCTTCTCGAGTAAAAAATATTTTAAAACAATTCAAATCATCATTCTAGATGGGGGGATGGGTCACGGGTCCTTTAGGACCCCCCCCCCCCCTTCTGGTTGCAATACTGCAATATAAAACCTTAACTTTGGCGTACTCGTGGCCGGCTCAATGCCGAACTTCAAAATACGACCAAAAATGGCGCATTCTCGGAAGCTTCAACCCTGACACACGTCCTTTTATGCAAAATTGCAATGTTTTCTGAACTCATAAACAGAGAAAGTAACTTTTTTGGTTGCTCTGCCAGAGAAAAGGCGTTTTTGACCATAGGAACGATAATTTTCCCCAATTAAAAACAACATATTTTTAAAAAAGTGAAAATAGTGACCAATTTTTGAAAAAAGTGACCAATGCAAAAAAAAAAAAACGTGACTTTTAGTGAAAAAAGTGACTTGCGCTGAACCCTGCCACAAGAGGTTACGGTTTAGAACATGATTCATCAACAGAGATGTCACCTGCGAAGTTCTTCGGAATTCTCAGATGGACGCTTGGTGGTAACACCTGTTGACAGTGAGGCACGTTCGCTCCCGGCGGAAGGTCCCTGAAACAGAACGATCCATTTCAAACAGGTGTTCCATGTTAACTTCCTGCACGAGGTTCTCAGAGTCAGCAGCACAATCATAAATCAAGTAGAAAAAATCTGCACTCAAATATTTCTTCAATAAGACAAATAATTTCAATAAATTCTTAAACATGCCACTAGGGTTCGTTGATTTAAATCATGATTTAAATCGCGTTTTAAATCAAGTGATTTTTTTTTAAATCATTGATTTAAATCAAGTGATTTTTTTTCGAATAAAATAATTGATTTTGCAATGTAAGAAAGTGTGAAATGAAAAATGTTGCAATGACAACCACTGTTTTAAACAAAACATCCTAGGTCCATCTGTCGGTGTGCATAACACATTTCATAAGTTTAGAACTAACGACTATTTTTTTTAATTTTACAATATGACTCTTATTCTTCAAGCTTCTTAACAGCAAAGCATCATTCATTCAATCATTCAAATTACAATTCATAGTAATCATGAACCATTCTGTGTTTTTTAATCTTAAAAATAGTATTTTAGATCCATTCAATAAATGCAACACAATAAATAATTGAGAATGATAGTGTTTAAAACAACAACTGTTAGAATTTAGAATGTGTATCCTTCAAAGTTTCACTCATGTTCCCTCATAGCTTAAAGTTTTTTTCCTTCTAAAATATTTTTTTTTATGATAGAAGTTTTCAATAAAGATATTTGATTAAAACAAAAAGTTTCAGTTTTTAGTAATGGTGTGAGCATATGATTTTACTAAATGGGTAAACATATTTCGGGCCTTTTCATTTATAAAATAGAAAGATGACGAAAGTACACTCAATGTAAAAATGAAGTACACACCATTGTTACTTTTTCCCAGCTTTCAACAGCAAAATAATTTAGATTAAATTTGCTCGTTTTCTCTCTACTTATGAGTGTACTATTATTCCTGGTAGGGTTAAGCTTCATGTTAGTCATGCTTTTGTATTAAAATTTGCTTATCATTGTTATTTAAAAAGATTTGTTGCTGTGAAAGTAGCTTATAGTGTGTTTTTGCATATTGATTAACATGCCATATTGCTTCTATGAATGTAACATAATAAATATCAAAAATATTTAAGGTCTTTTTTAAAAAATCAAAAAAATCCGATTTAAATTTTAAAAATCTGATTTAAATAAAAAATCCGATTTTTTCGATTTTTTTTAAATCAAAAAAATCACGAACCCTGCATGCCACTAATTATGCAATCTTTGCTTCTTGGTAGAAATCCAACGTTTTTTGGCTTTGCGGCCAAATGCTTATCACTGGGGACCAAAATGGGCCCCTTGAAACATGTTTGATGAGCACAACAGTTTCAAAATTTAAAATAACGCAAAAGGATAAAGTCATTCTCACTTAAGAGATTAATCCATCTACATGAATGAAATTTAAAAAAAAGACTGTGTGTGATGCTCCTCATACAAATCCAGCTTTAATCGGATTTGTAGACGTCGGACATTAAGAAAGTGTTGAAAGTGTCAGAACAATCTAAACCTCCATGGTGTAATCGTATTGTTTTGGTTAATGCATCTGGCAACAGCTGTGGTGTAGTGTTTTTAAGTATTACCGGGAAGACATGTTCAAAAATTTTAGTTGTGTGTTTTTAGTGTCTAACAATAAATGTTTGTGTTGTGCTAAAACCTGCTGGCAGTTATTTCTTGTAAATATATTAATACCACACTCTAGCGTGCTCTGCAACAGAAAGATCCAAACCCTCCTAATTTTGATTTTATAACCAACGTTCTGAAGGAAGAAATTTGGGGCAGTTTTGAAGTTTGGGCAACCTCTAATTCAATTAGAAATGAAGTTATTAACAAGGGCGGATCTAGAAAATCTTCAAAAGGGGGGGGGGGGCGATTTTGGAAATCTCGGGGTTCAATGTAAGGATGGATGGAGGAGATTCTTCATTCCTTTTCAACAGTCCTTCCGCCTCGCCCCCTTTTTTTCAAACAGCAGGAACAACAACAAAAAAAAATGCTAGTGTAGTGCTATTTAAAATTTTACTAGCACATTTTTTCAATGCATATACGTTTATTCAAAGCCCTTATAAAAGGAACACAAGCTGACGTTTTTTTGCTTTCGCAAATCTGTCTATAATTTTTTCAACGTCCAATGTAATATCTTTATGGATATGCAATAACGCTAATTCAGCGAGTCTATCATCACTCATCCTGCTTCTTAGCCAAGTTTTAACCGAGTTAGGATTTCCTTCAAGCTTTCTCAAGAAAAATGTAGGCTTGTAAATACATTTTCTAAATTTGAGTTGATATGTCAAAATTACAAAATAATAGCAATTATTAGTAATATATTTTCTAAAATTTTCAAAATGTTATACTAAATATCTACTAAAAAAACCTTCAACGAGTATGTGCAATTTATATAAACATCTGTAATTATGAATGTTCAATGAAATGTTTCGAGACTCCAGGTTTTAGCGTAAATGCTGCAGGAATTTACACCACGTGCTAAGGGTTATCTAGCTATCACCAGTTTGATAGGTAGAAGAAAAGAGCAGGGAATCTCTTTCCCATTACTCCGAGGATTAGCAACTCAGCAATACTAAAGGACAAAGGAACAGGGGGAAAGCATAGAACTTGAAGGGCGTTTAGGCTGGGATTCCAAGAACATAAAAAAATGGCTGGTCCCGGGGCACAAAGAGTAAAAACTCACTTAGGAGTGTCGTTGTAGTATCCACTTGAATCAGCCCAAGGGGGGGGGGGGCGATCGCCCCATCGCCCCCCCCCCTTAGATCCGCCGTTGGTTATTAAGCATTTTTCACTGTCGTCTGAAATTACTTTTGCACAGCAATTAGGTTTTATTTATTTTCCCGAGAGTATTGATAAAGCGCTTTTATTTTAACTTTATTTGTGTTGTTGCCATTTTGTTTACAAACATATCTGCTGAATGACATTCTACTCACAATGAACTTAGCATTATGAATCCCCACAGATTTTTAGCTTTTTTCTTCTGTTTTTAATTCTTTCTGTTTAAACTATTTAAAATGTATTTCCTGCAGCACAGAGATGATCAATAACTTCCTTTTGGTTTAATGGCTCTGACAGGAATTTGCACGGGACCATTATCACATGTCTTTTTTATTTATCTATTTTTTAAACAACCATTAACCCAATAACTCTAATGGAAATAAAATGTTTAAAGGGTAATAAAAAAACATAAAAACTCTTCTGAGATCTCGATTCTAAAAGGTGTTAGGAGAGAGAACCACTTGATACTTTCCTGGCGCCCCCTCTAAAAATTATTCCTGTGTCTGCCCCTGTTGCTCTCCCTTAATTCTAAAAAGGATTTCGACTCATAAAGATTTTAAGGTTTTCATATCCTAACAGGGAAGAGACTGTTGACATTTCTCTAGAAGTAACCGATACCCTTGGTTTGTCAGGGTTTCTAACATACCTGGACGGTCATTTCCTGGAGAGGACCATCATTTCGGGAGAGGATCGATCTCAGTTCTTCCACTTCCCTTTGCATTTTGTTGCAGTTTGCACACTCAGGGTTGGCAAAATGAAGATCATGGTCAGCCTGAAAGAGATTTACTCATGACCAAAGTGAAATAACAAGAAAACGGAAGATGCACGAGGGCCGCGGCATCGGTGGGTTGGGAAACCATGCGGGTACGGAATATACAGCGGATAATTTGAAGCTGAAGAGACCACAGCTTAACTTAGAGGAAACCAAAAATTTGATAAAGCACTTTATTTTAACTTTATTTGTGTTGTGGCCATTTTGTTTACAAATATATCCGCTGAATGACATCTACTCACAATGCCTTTAGCAGTTTGGGGCTCCGCAGATTTTTAACTCTTTTTTTAGCCTACTTTCCCGTAAAAGTAAAAAAAAATAATAATAAAGCATGAAAGAAGGCTTAATGTATCGTGAAAATATCGTTAAAAATCAAGAAAAGTCAAAAATAAGTGAAGTAATTAAATAAAGATTGAAAAATAAAAAATTTGAAAGTAGGGTATTGAGATGGGGAAAAAGTATGTCTGTCGGTCTGTCTGTCTGTCGGTCTGTCCCCCCCTAATAACTTTTGAACGAATTGTCCGATTGGAAAAATTCTTTTTGCATTCGAAAGATCTCGGCGAGGACATCTCATTTCTATATTTTACTTTTTGATTTGAACAATTTTTTGTTCAATTTTGAACAGTTCAAAAAATTTTAACATTAGCGCCTATGGACAAAATTGAAGCAAATTCTATAAACTCTGGGCACAAGAGAAAAGTTCCTATTGCAAGCTTATTTAAAGGAGTTCTCGGCGTGAAATATTGATTTGAACAGTTTTTGTTCATTTTTGAACAGTTCAAAAAATTAACACAGAGCTTACGGGGAAATTTCAACCCTATATAAATCCTGATCTAACGGACCGATTTGCTTGGAACAAACTTTATCGGAAAGCTCTTATAACGTAGAACATGTAGAAATAGAAAGTTTATCCAGAACTTACGAGCCTATTTTGATATGAAATTTTTTGATCGGGATTTTCAAGGATATTTTTCAGTGACTCAATGAGTGAAATAATGAATGAATGAATAAATGAAAGAGTGAAAGAATAAATCAATGAATAAATGAATGAGGAAAAGAATGAATGAATAAATTATTGAATAAATGAAAATATAAATAAATGAGTGAATAAATACATGAATGCGAAAATGAATGAATAAACACTTGAATGAGGTAACGAATGAATGAATAAATGCATGGCTGAATAAATGAAAGAATGAATGAGTGAGTGAATGAATATGTATTATCCGTTGAAAAAGGTATATTTTCAATAATTAGAACTAAAGATAAATAAGAAAGAGAGAGAAAGAGATAGCTAGTTTATAAATTTGAATTTGGTGTATACGGGAAAGTAGGCTCGGATAGTTCTAGACGGAACTTCTTGTTTTCATCTGCTTTTAATTCTTTCTTTTAAAACCTTAAAATTTATTTCCCGCTGCACAAAGATAATGAATAGCTTCACTTTGGTGTATTGGCTACGACGGGGATTTGTACGGGACCATTATCACGTGGTTTTTTCTACTTATTTATTTATTTTAACAACTATTAACACTATAATGTAATGGAAATGTTTCTGGACTACCGTCTGCTTTTCAACTAGGATATTTTAAGTGGCAAATTGTGAGGATGAATGTAGATGTTCTCCGATAACTTTTGTCTATACTTTGAAAAGGTTTTTAGGGGACTTGTCCTAATTCTGATGGAGATTTCTAAATGTAATTTACATCTGCGCATCCGCATTTAATTAACAAGTAGTGTCTCCATGTTGCGTTTTAAAGTGGCAGAGTGGCAGACACAGGTTTCATTAAATGCTCTGCAGTGGAGGATTTTTTTAAGGGGGGGGGGGACGTGCCCGTCCCAAAGGAGTAAAAAATATATGGAACTAGCCCATTAAATAATTTTTCTTCACTTTTCTACTTTGCATCATATAAATTTGTTTTAGGGGATAATAAAAAAATTATTATAAAATTTTTTTTAAGAACTCTTCTGAAAAGTTTTACGAGAGAGAACCACTTGATACTCCCCTGGTGCCCCATCTAAAAATTACACCTGTGTCCGCCCCTGCTGCTCTCCCTTTATTTTAAAAAGGATTTTAACTCCCTTAAGATTTAAAGGTTTCTTAATCCTAATACCAGAGAGACTGTTGACATTTCTTGAGAAGTAATTGATACCCTTGTTTTGGTCGGGGTTTTAACATACCTGGACGGTCACTTCCTGGAGAGTGTCTGCTTTTGTGAGGCTTGCATCTGAGAGGATAGATTTCAATTCTTTCACTTCCCTTTGTAGTTCGTCACACTTTGTGTTAGCAAAACGAAGATCAGCCTGAAAGAGATTTACTTAAGATCAAAGTGAAATAACAGAAAAACATAACATGCACAATAGTGATGGTCATAATAGAGTGATCATAATCGAGAACTCGATTATTCAGGATAACTGGAGAACTCAATTCAGACGACCGTCTCGAGAACTCAATTGAACATCTCGAGAACTCGATTGTACATCTCCAGAACTCGATTGAACTTCTCGAGAACTCGATTGGTTTACTTCTCGGAAGATAGAATCGAATGATTTTCTTCTCGGGTAATATATTTGGATGATTCGTAGTCAAGTGATTGCGAAAATGGCTTTGCGTGTGAGTAGGTAACAAATGCGGGTAGTGTATTTAAGAGGAAGTTATTGCTAAAAACAAATTTAGAGGACGGGAGTGATGGGAAAAAAAAACAAATGGATAAATAAAGTAACTTATACACTATAGTAATGGTTATTTCAAAAGCAATGCATTTTTTTTTAAGCGACATGTTTATTTGATTCGCTCTTCCTGTTTTTTTATCTTCGCAGAATTCCTTTATATCTAGGTGTGGTTACACAACGCTTTACATTGAAAAGTTTATGGAATAGAAGTACTAGAGGAAAGGAGTTTCAAGGGGGACTTGAGGATAATTTTCGAAATAAAATCCTCAAACTACATTTCCAAGCTCTCCCTGGTGACATGAGGGAACGGTTCGTATTATTTCTCCGGAAGTTTTCGAAATTTAGGCGCTAAAATCGCAGTTTTGTGTTTCATTTTGCAGGAGTTAGGGGAAAAGGGTGATTCAGGGATCTCCCGGGAAGGTTACTTTTGGCTATTTTTCCTAGCAAAAAAAGGAGTAGGACCTAAAAACTTCTTAAATTTTTAAAAATAAAAAATGGGAATTGAAACCATTCTTAATGTTAACGGGAAAAAAGTACTTCATGCGAAAATTTCCTGAAATTGAAATCCTGAAAATTCAGCTTTAGGCTTGGTGATATTAGGGTTGGGGGGGAAGGTTTCGAGAGGGAGCATCACTTTGAAGAATTAGAGTCGAAGTTTTAAACTCTTTGGTCACGTTGGGGTGGCGTTAGGGGGGAGGGCACAATTCTAGATTTTTTCTGAAATTTAAGAGACAAATTCTCAGTTTGATGCAGTATTTATAGAGATGCTTGAGAAAGCGGGGATATGGGATTATCTCCAGAAATATGTGTTATGTTTGTACATTAGTACATTTCTGAGGATGTGGACGGGGTGGAGGAGGGTAAGGGATCTCTCCCGGAAAGTGCAAAAAAAAAACGGAATTTTAGGCTGTTTATTTGGTGAGGTTTGGGAAACGGGGGATGAAGGTTGGGGGGTTACCCAAGTTTTCGAAATTGAAGTTTCAAAAGCGCATTTCTAGGCTTTCGTTCGAGTGTCATTAGGGATAAGAGCATGGGGGGTGGGGCTTCAGTTGTTCTTCCACTGGAAAGTCTTTTAAATTGATATTCTAAAATCAGGGTTTTAAGCAGTACCTATTTTCAAAATGTTAGGGCAAGAGAAGGGGCTTTGGGGGGAGGTGTCGGCAGCTCTCTTACTGAGTAGGAGAAAAGTAGGAAATTCTCAACTGCTAACTGGATGAATTTCATATATAGTGCTACAAAAACGAGTTCACCGCCTTTGTTCCAAGGCAACGAAAACAGTTCTTGAATACGTTACCACTGGGCCGAGTACAGTGGCGGATCCACGGGGAGAAGAAGGTGGTGAGATTGGTGTGATAGCCCCCCCCCCCCCCCAACAAATGAGATCCAAGGAAGGGGAAATGGGAACATAATCGAATTTTTCTAAACAAATAGAACATTAAAATAATGGAAAATATAATATATTCAAAAACAACTGAAAATTAAATTCTTTCTCAAAACCTACGAAGACAAATTTTATCGTTCCACGAAAGGGAAAGGAAATGCAGAAAGGCAGAGAATGATTTATTAGTTGTTTGCATTTGACCTTGATACGTAAAAAGCAATTAGCAGATTTATGTACGTTTTATTAACTAACTGTTGATACATTTTGCAAGGGGGGGGGGGAGTACACATATTCGAGCGATGCACCATATAGGTCTAACTTAGGAGTAGTAAAAGACGTTCATAAATGATGTCACACTTTTTCCCCATAGATTTGATCTCCCTCCCCCCTTTTTCACAAAATGTCACACTTCTTGTTACCCCTCCACTCCCCTTGTCACAATTTCACGAACCCCCCTGTAACAAAAAGTTACATTAATTTTAAATTTTACAATCACTAGCAAATTTATTGATAGATGGTAGCACATGCCAATGAAATCCTTTTCCCCTCAGTCCATTTCAGATTTTAAAGACTGACCAATGAAAGGATGACACGCCAGCAACGTCACACAGTGAAAGAGATTGTATTACATTTTCGAAAATATGTTGGACGAGGAACGGGAACGATGAAAGGCTGCGTGTGTCTGGAGAAGAAAGGAAGAGGACGGAGGAAGAAAAGGAAAAAGAAATAAATCCAAAAAATATGTAAGAAGAAAAATACTGAATGTACATAAGCTGCTTTAACAATTTAATCAAGAATTATATAGAAACGGATTGAATTTGAAGAAGATGAGAAAGGATTGATATGAAACTCTGAAGTGAATAGACATCACCAACGAATTTTTCAAGGAGTACGACATCACGCAAGAAGAAAGAATGTGAACTCTTCTGGCGCTCAATACTGCGAACATCCATTTCGTTCATGATAATTGAAAAGAACTTTCACTAAAAAGAATAGATGTGCTCCAGAAAATTAAAGCGATTTTCCTAATAGAAGCGTTACAAGACCAGTGTGGCTAACCGTCATTCCTTTGTCTGCTAGGACTTTCTTCGAAACACCACCGCCATGAATGGAATTGCTTAAACCAACTTCTAAAGTTTAGTGAAATTCAACTTTTCTGGTGCTCCTGCAAGAAAAACGGTATTGGTCTTCAATATGCAGCTAGGTAAAATTTAATTTTCCTGATAAGATTTATCACCATCTCTGTGGATAGCAGACGTCGACCCTGCATCCTAGAGTGGAGATATAAATTCAATAAATGAAATCCTAAAAGGATCATTTCTGCAAGAGATAAAATAATGATTTTCAGCAATCCTAATTTTAATCGACTTTTCTCAATTTAGTCGAATTCGAGCTATAATCTGAATATTCAAGGATTTTTTTTTATTGTGTATTAATTGCATTGGGATCATTTCAATTCATTATTTGCAATCTTAATGATATTGCTTAATGAAATTGTTTTCCTTTTTTTTTAAATGACGGTGCACCTTAATTGAATTATGCATATATGCTAGCATTTTGAGAACTTATGAGTTTTGAATAAATATCAAGTTAAATTATGCAGTATCTTTCAATTTTGTAATTAAGACATTATCAAATCCATTTATTTGAAATGTTCTATATGAATTTTAATTATTCTGATTAATCTTAACTTCATAAACACAACGCAAAAAAAAAAATCTAACCACTTTACTTTCACACTGTGTTGACTTGTTGTATCGGTGCTAAAATTTAGTTCAGTAATTAAATCCCACCATTACATCAATTTAACACACACCATAACACCCCCGCCCCCCTCGAAGCGTGAAATCATTTATGAATGATCCCTTACACGTTCAAACTGGGAGGTGGTCATGGCGGAAACTGCCATTTTTTGCGAGGGGGTTAAGGAGCTTTGGAAGAGGTTTGGCAAATTTGGGGGTGGGGTGGGGGTGACCCCACCCCACCAAGTGATTTTCAGCCAGTGCGCCATTGCCTGAGGAGGGGCTACCCCTATCAGGCAGTTCTTAAATGTTACTAGATTACTTACATCCCAAAGTGCAATGACAGCTGAAACAGAGAAAATTACCAAGCTTTAATTTGATATTCGCTCAAGAAGCCGAGATGATCGCTCGAGAACTCGAAATGATCGCCCGAGAACTCGATTGCTGATCACTCGATTATCAAAACCCCTCGAGTACTAATCACTTAATTATTGAAATCTCTCAATTATGCCGACTAATGCACAAGGGGCATAGCATTGGTGTATTGTGAAACCATGCGGATACGGAATATACACTGGATAATTTGAAGCTGAAGAGGCCACAGCAAAACTTCGAGGAAACCAAAAATTTCGATTCAAAGCAGTTTAATTCTTTTTAGCCTTGTTTTAGGTCTACTAAAAACCTAAGAATGTTATTCAGTCAATGAAAACTTTGAACACCGTTATGAAAACGTAATTTTTTGAGGAATATCAAACATACGTATGAAGTAAATAAACACTGTGTGTGACAACAAAATATATTTTATTTTGGAAACAATAAAAGACAATGCAGTATGAAATACACACAAAAATAGGAAATTATACATGCAGCAATACTTTTATAAAATATGCATATAAGTGAAATAGTGAAAGTTTGTATAAAGTTAAGTTAATGTTTGAAAAATATCGAGAAATTTTGGACTGCTTTGTTGAAATGGGTGTGTTTTTATTCCGATTTGCTGAGTATGGACTCAGTTTTGCCGGGGGTTAATAGATGGAGGGAGGTTATCTAGATGTTACACAACTAAAAGGTGGATGAAAGGGGAAAATATTTTACAATAGTAGCAGAGGCAGGCTTCCTTCTACATCCTGCGTATGTCGCACAGACGCACAAGTTCCAAATTATCACAGACAAACCATTTTTGCTATTATTGGGTTGAAAAACTTTGAAATGACAAATTTGTTCTTCGAATTTTTCAAAACTTTTATCCCTGGAATGGACTAAAGAGAGATTACACCTTTTTGCTTTTTCTCCGGCTTTTTTTTTTTTTTTTTTGGACCAACAGAATTGTGAACTGTGACGAAGACAATTCTTCCATTCTCGCTACGGATAGCCGATTTATTTCGAGGGAACTGTTAAAGTCCAGGAAACAGTCCTCCAACAGATCCCATCCCGTTGTGGAAGTAAGGCTAAGAAGATGAGGAAAGGAAGAGGCGGACGAATCGCAGAAGACGGTAATATCATATCTTTTCAGACATCTAGATCGATGCACACAAGCAAAAAACGAAAACCAAAGTAAATTTTCACGATTTCTTCCTTATACTCAGCCAGATTTTAGACAGTTCAAAAAACGCCGGCTGGCCTTTTTTTTTTTTGTTTGTTTAAACTGCATAATAACGGCCTGCTTTTATTTTAACAATATTTTGATTTTCTTTTCAAAAAAAGTCTTTAAAAAAATTATATTTATATCATTAATACAATTGAATAATTACTGCAAGTGCAAAATAGGTGAAATGAGAATGAAAGTCATTTGATAGTATGATACATTAAAAAAATAGAAAATCAAAAAGTGCTCCTTATTAGAAATTCATTTAAATTCAATTTCATTTAAATCATTTTTTTTTCAAAGGTTTTTACAAAGAATTCAAAAGATCACTTAAAAGTTATGGGACTGGAATGAATTATATAGTTATTCAATTTTGTACTAAATATTACCAATCATTTACCTCAGCCTTTAACCAATAATTCTTTGAATATTTTAACACCCCTTTTATGTTTTTCACGCTTTTTAGCCACCTTAACGAGTTCTCTACTTCAAATAAAAATAAAAGCGATTTGTCAAAAAAAAAAAAAAAAAAATCATCAAATAAAGATGCCCATCTTGAAGCAGACCAACTAGTCAACGTCAGTGGTCGAAAATGAAATGTTGGGATTGTGATTGGTGATTGGATAATATTGATCCAAAAATATTTCTATTGCTACGAATAAAAAAACATTCCCTTACATAAAAGTGAGCAAACTTCTCACCACAGGCGATTTCTTAAAAATTTTTACCATCAGTAGTGCTGTTGGATAACACTCGTTTAGTTAATTAGGATTATACAAGTATTTTGTTAAAGAAAGGGAAATACTTGAAGTTGTAACTATAAAAACAAAAACTTCAAAATCATTTTGCTTTTCCTTCCTCCTCCCCTCTTGAGCAGAAGACTTTTTTTGTTTGTGGTGTAAAATATAAACTGGAAATAAAAATAAGGAGCGCGTAGTTCTTTATTGCGAGTTTAAATATTCCGACTTATTTTAAAGTAATTCTTAAAATTAAAATATCAATTTTAAGCGAGAAGTATACTTGAATCTGTAATGCAGGATGACATATTAAGATAAGGTATTGTGGCTAGTGGTTTTGCTCACTGAGACACACTTGATCACAGAAGAAGCAGAATTTGCCCAACCCACATTTAATTTCCTTCTCCTTTTGCGTTGAAAGGAATCTATTGTGTACTAGCCATAATATTAGGCGAGGGGTTAATAAAGGTCTGATAAAATTTAGCACTCAATCCAAAAATGTTAATCAATCAGTATCGCAAAATACATTCAGCTTGTGTAACAACACAATTTTGAATCCGATTTTAAATAAACTACATTAGAAAAAAGTAATTTCAGCTTCATTTTACACAAATTAGCAATAGTAACATAAATGAACTTTTTATAGGAGCTAATTGTAAATAGTATTGCTTTTTTTTAAAAAAAAAAAAGATCGTTCTTTTTTAATAAAAGCCAGCCAGTCTTGTCTTCTCCCAAAAAGGCGGTTTCTTTGCAGCCCCAATTGAGACAGTTAAACATTAATCGGGATAATCACTTATTATCCCGATTTGGTCATTATTCAGACGTCTCGTCACAATTAAGTATAGAAATTGTACTTTTGTCTTTGGCATATAACCTCCAAGGACAAACCAAATCATAGATTTGAAAATTGCCAGGGGTCGATCCAGAATTTTTTACAGGGTCCTATTTTTGCGATTTAAAAAAATATTTCTGTGAAAACTCAAATAATTTTGATAAAATATTTGATTTTTCAATAGGAATGCACACTTCGGAAAGACTATATTTGTATTCTGATTTTGCTTTTCCCGTTTATTTATTAAATTATTTTGAGAAAGGTCCGACTAGGTAAATGAGAATTTCGTCATATATTCGAAATAGAATACACTGGAATAGAGTCACGACATGTGCACGTCTTCACCTCTCAACACCAACTCCACAGAGGGTGAGAGTCCCTCAGAAACAGTCTACAGTCTACACACAACCTCTCTATCAGGAGGTTGCATGTCCTTTCGCTCATGATTTTCTGTAAATATTTCCTTCAATTCCGTATAGTATAAGCCGTAAGTTTAACTGGGGGTCGCAACATAGAGGGCAAAACTGAGAAATTTCACTAGTGGCCAGTAGAGGTGGATTTTGTACTGGCTACTTTTTCTGAAGCAGTGGCCACTTTTCTCAGTGAAAAATTCACAACGGTGTTTTAAAATTTTTTCGTATCGATTAGTAGTGATCCCAAAAAAGGCCATCCACTTTGTGAAAACATAATTATGCTTGTAAAAAACTTTTACCAAAATAAAGAATACTCTAGAGCAGGGGTCTCCAAACTTTCCAGCCTTAGGGCCATATTGATTACCCTACAACATAATTATTCAACATAAAAATAGATTACTTCAGTAAACTTAATTTAATTTGCTATAAAAAATAAATATGTTCTCTGGAAGGAGTTTTCTTTCAAGTATGGTAGCTTCCCGCGGGCCGGACAAAATCTGTCCGCGGGCCGGATGTGGCCCTCGGGCCGTAGTTTGGAGACCCCTGCTCTAGAGTAGGGCGGAACGAAAAAAATCAACTTTTGATTTTTAGTTCGTAATAGCACGGAAAAGTTGCCTTTTGGTATAGATAAGATAAATTTAAAATATGAAAAATATTGGAGTACGCCATGAGGTGCCGCAATAAAGACGTTCAAGTTTCTTAAAATTGAAAATTTTTCTACATTTTGAAATTTTTTTAGAAAAAAATTATTATTTCATTTTTGATTTGTAAATGCGCGGAATAGTTGCCTTATGTTATAGATAAGAAAAATTAAAAATATGAAAAATGTTGGAGTACATTTTGAGACGCCGCAAAGACGCTAAAAGTAGCTAAAGTTTTATGAAAACACAGTTTTTATAGGTTTTTCAAAAATTTTCACAAGTTTCGATTAAGTTTTAAAAAAGCTTTATAATATGAATAGAATGATAAAAACACCTTTAGTATTGCATTGGCATGTTAGTAAAAAAAAGAAAAATTGAAAAATTTTTAACTTTTGATAAAATATTTTTTATGAATTTTTCGTACACTGAGCGTTACAAGAAATTGTTTTAAATACGTGTATAAGCATTATAATTGGAAACAAGTGATTATTTACAGATAATAATAATAATAAAACATGTTGTATTGGTTACTTCTGTATCCTTAATAATTACACATGTTACAGATGCAAAATGTTTGCTTCTATTTCATTGCTCCATTAAACTGTTTTTGTTTACCTTTTGGCATATTCACACGTGAGTCAGTTTTTGCTTTTTAGCCTACTATCCCGTAAAAGTAAAAAAAAATAATAATAAAGCATGAAAGAAGGCTTAATGTATCGTGAAAATATCGTTAAAAATCAAGAAAAGTCAAAAATAAGTGAAGTAATTAAATAAAGATTGAAAAATAAAAAATTTGAAAGTAGGGTATTGAGATGGGGAAAAAGTGTGTCTGTCGGTCTGTCGGTCTGTCTGTCTGTCGGTCTGTCTGTCTGTCGGTCTGTCGGTCTGTCCCCCCTAATAACTTTTGAACGAATTGTCCGATTGGAAAAATTCTTTTTGCATTCGAAAGATCTCGGCGAGGACATCTCATTTCTATATTTCACTTTTTGATTTGAACAATTTTTTGTTCAATTTTGAACAGTTCAAAAAATTTTAACATTAGCGCCTATGGACAAAATTGAAGCAAATTCTGTAAACTCTGGGCACAAGAGCCAAGTTCCTATTGAAAGCTTATTGAAAGGAGTTCTCGGCGTGAAATATTGATTTGAACAGTTTTTGTTCATTTTTGAACAGTTCAAAAAATTAACACAGAGCTTACGGGGAAATTTCAACCCTATATAAATCCTGATCTAACGGACCGATTTGCTTGGAACAAACTTTATCGGAAAGCTCTTATAACGTAGAACATGTAGAAATAGAAAGTTTATCCAGAACTTACGAGCCTATTTTGCTATGAAATTTTTTGATCGGGATTTTCAAGGATATTTCTCAGTGACTCAATGAGTAAAATAATGAATGAATGAATAAATGAAAGAGTGAAAGAATAAATCAATGAATAAATGAATGAGGAAAAGAATGAATGAATAAATTAATGAATAAATGAAAATATAAATAAATGAGTGAATAAATACATGAATGCGTAAATGAATGAATAAACACTTGAATGAGGTAACGAATGAATGAATAAATGCATGGCTGAATAAATGAAAGAATGAATGAGTGAGTGAATGAATATGTATTATCCGTTGAAAAAGGTATATTTTCAATAATTAGAACTAAAGATAAATAAGAAAGAGAGAGAAAGAGATAGCTAGATTATAAATTTGAATTTGGTGTATACGGGAAAGTAGGCTCGTATAGTTCTAGACGGAACTTCTTGTTTGTATCTGCTCTTGCGATTGAACTGCAGATCTTTTGAGCAGATTCGGACTCCAGTTTCACAGCTCTTCCCACTGCTTGTGTGTGACTCCTTTGGTTGCTTAGCGGTACCATCTAAATGACAAAAAGCATGTCGCAATGGTAGCTCATTGCAAAGGAACAAACATGTTAATCACTGTAAAGGTATTTCTGTTTTTATTTTTTCCACGAAAGAAAAAACACTATTATAATGTGCAGTGTTTGTAACTGTTCCATCACTGAAGTTCAAAAACTATTTATTGATTTCTCTATCGTTAGGAAATACCAGTATACTATCTGCTATGTCTTTTCCGGTGCAAGATTTTGGTGGCAAATTTCGTTCCTCTATTAGTGAAATGTATTCTTCTGAAATAACTTTCTCGTACAACTTACTTCCTTTCTTTTCTTGAACAATGTTACGTCTTTTTTACCTTTAAGGAAAAAAAAGCAATCCTCTACTTTCGGTTATCTGATAATAGCTATGGTCATTAATGATATATCTTTGATATGTTGATTTTGCTCTTCTAATTTCCATCCTGTGTATTGCATTCGTTTTCTCTTCTTCTGTGGTTACACTCATGTCCTGTAAAGCAGCACGAGCTACAGCTGCATCTGCTTTTCTCTAGTTACAATTTTGAAGGGTCTGGTACATTAATATCTTCTGTTACAGTTGAAGGACTTGCTTGGATTGCCTCTTCTGGTAAGGAACACTGATGTTCTTCAGCGCTGTCATTGTCTCCAGTAACCGTTTTTGATGCACTAGTATTTTTTGATGCACTAAAATTACTCTTTATTCTTTTCTTGCTTGTTTCTTCCTTGAAGCGCTAGTTTTTGGTATATCAATACATCAATATTGCATTATAACCCTTTTCCCCTCGGAGCTCTGATCCTTTAGAAACTCTTATTCCATAACTAATATTTTTTTTATCTTTTATACAAATACAAGTATTAAAGTTTACACACTCACAGGCAACAGTATCAAATAAACGCTCAGCATCTTCTCTAAATTTTGTGACGTTGCAATCAAACGTATCGGAGCAGCTTCTACTTTTAGACCGTAATAAATACTTCAACTTAGCATGCTAAGATTTTATCATTTGTAAAATGTTTTTGCTAAAAACAATGGGAAAAGAAGCTCTTCATCCCATTCGTTCAATTTTGGGAACTAAAAAGTCACATATTTCACATACGGTAGGATTTTTCTCTGAAGGAACTATGAAGTGTGTCCAACCGGAGCGCTTCCTAACAGATTCATTTTAAAAGCAGTTTCACTTCGAGCATATCACTAAATTTTCCCCAAAAAATAGGACATTCCAATATTTGTCTTGACTAATTTAGACCGATTTTTTTACTCAATAAAATAAAGTAATTCGCAAAGTAACAAAATATTGCGTTAATCTCGGCGGAGTGCAAATGCCAACTCCACTGAACTCGGCAAAGGAACAGAGATGGCCACCAAATGCAGACAAATCTCCCCCCTCCCCTAGCCTGAAATACAGAGTGTTATTGGGGCCAATCAACCCAAAGGGGGGGGGGGCTTCCTGTAAGGGAATTAAATCGGTTCCATCTTTTCAACAACTAAAATAATAATAAGCTGAAATAATAAACCAAACACCAAACATGATTTTCCTTATAGTACAGGAAAACTTCTCTATAGCGAACACCTACGGGACAAAAATATTTGTCTGTGTCCACACAGAAGGAGATTTTTAACACGCAATGCCTTGCTGGGGGGGGGGGGGGACTGTTCGGCTAAAAGGAATGACCGTCAGGAGTTTTACTGCATGTTATCGGACAAATAGTATTTTAATAATAAGTTCATAATAATAATAATTGCAATAAGCAAACATTAAAAATTGACTAGAAATTAAAGTGAGTGATGAAAATAATAAAATCATGAAACACAACTGTAATTTTAAAAAAAAGTTTGAGGAGGAATCAAAGAGTCATTTACTCATACTTTTATAATTTCAATCTTTCAATTCAAAGCAACTTCATGTATTTTTAAAAATAACGAGAAAATCAAGAATTATGGTCATTATGGGATTTAACTTGCAACATAGTTTTTATCATAAATAAGGAATAAACAATATGCTGGTTTGCATACAAATAACACTTACTTGAAAATGAAGCTAGTGTGTCAACACCTTTTTCTTCCTGGCTTTCTGAAAAACATGGTGAGTAACAAGCGAATAAATAAAACCCTCGTCACAAAATTTAGTGAACTTGAATGCTTATTTAGCACAAAACCCACTCGATTGATCTTTCGAAGCTGTTGCTTCAGCACAAGATGGTCCTCAGGATGTCCTGAGTACTCTTGTCAAGTCCTGAGGGGTGGTCCCCTCAGTCCTGAGGGGATTTTGAGGACATAGTTAGGACTTGAGGAACCTTATGAGGATAGTAACAGGACTTCTAGGACATCCTAAGAATAATGACAGGATTCTTTGTCGTCCCCAGTCGATCCCAAGAACATCGTCAGAACTAAAATATTCCCCACCTAATCCTAACGCGCGACCACTCGGGACAACTTGGGATTTTTAGGACAAAGTTAGGACTTGGAGAACTTTATGAGGATAGTCAGAGGACTTCTAGGACGTCCTATGAACAATGACAGGATCCTTCGATGTTCCCAATCCATCCTGAGAACACTGTCACAATCAATACTTAGCACCTAATACTGTCTTGAGTTCATCCTCAGGAGATAATCACTAAAACTCGTAGCACCCTGGCAGGACATACTTTGAACAATGACAGGATGAATGCCGTACCCAGCTCATTGCAATGCATTATTGAAATTTATATAAACCAGAAAACCAGCAGACACAAGTAAAATACAACCAATTGACAGGCATGACTGGTCAGTCCCATTGTTAGTTAAGATCCTCAGCTTCTTTACAAATAAAGGATGCAAATAAGCAAACACTAAGCACTTGCTTTCCACGTAAGTGCAACAATGGAACAAGGAGTCGTGACATGAATTTTTGTTTTATACTTGTGACAGCATTTTTTCTTGTTTATCTGAAAATATTTCAAAACCATAATCATTATATTCAAATTTCCACAAAATACTTCATGCAATATGTACTTAAATTGACGTTTGGGGGGGGGGGGGATTTTACCAATTTACTCTCCCTGCCCCCTTTTTTTTGTTGTTAAAGGAATTACTTGACCTTCATGTTAGTATTAAAAAAATAAATGTTAGTTTTTATTATTTCTGATAGTGAAAAACAGATTTTACATTATTTTGATGTGGTCAATTGAGATTTGTATCAAATATTTATGCAACTTAAGAATTTTCATTTAAATGAAATAGAATTTTACAAAAGATTTTAACTTGAATGAAATAAAATTTTAGAAAAAAAAAACAATATTAATAATAAAATAAATAAAACAAATATTCAAATTAAAAATGCATTTAGATATGTTCCGAGTTAAAACATAAAATGTTTGAACGACAATAAAAAAAATCAGCATTTGAAATTCGACTTTCAATATTACGGTTAATATTAATAAATCTGAAAACATACTTTTAATAAGACCATTCAAAACAAATGCAAATGGTTTATGAAAAAACTTTATTTGAAAATATAACAAAAAATACATTGCAAGTCATACATAAATTTAATCTCTTTCTTTGTTTCAAGCAGTACTTTCAGTAACCATCATTTTAACATTTCCTAAAAAGAAAGAAGTTATATTATGAATAAAACTTAATTTACAAGAACATTGTTTTTTTTTCTCTGTGCACCAATGTGGATAAAGTTTTACATAAATGAAACTTACATCAAAGAGAAGCATGATTTATGCATTATTTTTGAATAATAATAAATAAAATAGTAAATACAGTGGCACAAACTTTTTCTTTTTTATGGAGGATTGTTCCTAAATTTCTTCCTTGAAAAACACAAGCAATAAAAAGTACAATTACATAATTTGCATGTTGTGCATTGAAACCGTCCCCCCCCCCCTTTAAATTTTTTTTTACTATAGGTGGTACAGCACAACGGTAACCATTTCATTCCAAAACAATATTTTTCAAGCAGCGTTACTGATAAATACCAAACAAGAGCTCGTGATCGAATACGCGCCCCTCCCCTCTTTTCCCGCAAATTTCCTTTACGTAAAAATACCGATTAATCGTGCTGCCTGCCCTTCAAACTTGGATTGTCATTGAAATTATAAAGAAGAAGTAAAAGAAATAATTTCAAAAATAGCGAAAACGATTCTTTTGCAAAAAACGCTATTGCAAAAACTGGCCATTCCCGATTATGTGTAGGTAAATTGCTCATTAACGATCTTAAATGCAATCACAAAATATTGTTTGCATTGTATTAATTACAGCTTTCATGCTGTGTTTTAAAACTATATTTTCCAAATGTCGCGAAACATAGTCATTGGGATGCATATAGACATGCAAGAATGTTCAATTTCACAAGTTACAATAACAATATCCAATCTGAAATAAAGACGGAAAAAAAAAGTTAAAACAATTCTTAGTAGGAAATTTAAGTACACCAAAAAATGAAGGATGAGGCCAGGGAAGGGGAATAAATCACCGGAACAAATCTTTTGCACCTGTCTTTCTAGCTTCTGCTGATATCTTTCCTTGCTATTGTTTATATTTATGATTATTTAATTTATTATTATGGAGGAAAGCATGTGAACAGAGGTTAAAAGCAAAGCTATGCATTTAGTGTAATCAAAATTTTTTTGCCACTTTTTTTTAGGATCGATTGGAACGAATTTTAATTACATGATCATGAATGAGTAATAGACAAACCTTTACTTTGTTTCACCTACTTTTCATTAAATTGGGGAGGGGGGGGGGGGAATGAGGCATAAAATTGGAACGTTTTTTCACTTGTATCGTTTGAGCGCCCCCTCCCGTATTTTCGCGAATTTCGGCAAAATTTAGGAGGGCGATAATTTGGTATTTCACTACAGAGATTTTTATTATAAGAGAGTTCAAGTATTCAAAACCAGCACTTTCAAACTATTCAGGATTTCAGTAAATTGTTTTTTGAATAAAAAAATTATTAAAACACATACATACACATATATATGAACAGTTGTTCTTGTTATAAGGACATTGTTTATAGTGGCAACTCTGTCATAACATCAAGGAACCCCCTCCCGTTTAAGTCTCTTCAAACACTCATAAACAGTAATAATCACTTATACTGTCACTTCGCTATAGCAGCAAAAAATTATATGTCATAATTCTCGTTCCACAATCCAAGTTAAATGCACACTTGCTTGGTGGTAGGGATATGAAAATTAATAATTTAATAAACAAAGAGCAAAATAAAGCATGCATTTATCATCCCATTTAAGGTATTTTCACAGCTATTTAATTTATTGCAAAAAAATTAAATTTTCTTTAAGAACTAAGGAACAAACTAGTTTTTCCTTTTTCTGCGATTGCTTTATTAAAATGAATTTTAAAATTTGGAATTATAATAGAATTGAATCTAAAGATTTATACATTTCCCAGTTTTTTCAGTAGGCGACACTGACTTTCAGCTTCTTTTTTACCAGATGCATGCCATCCCCCCACCAGATATTTTCATAACTTTAAGAAAAAACTCAAAATTGGCCACTAATATGTATACTTGCAAAGCTACAGCATCATGTACAATGCTGAAATTGCTAGGGTAAGAGAAACAAAATAATACATATAAATATGGTCATTTCATTCATTAATATACCCGCAATTTTGTGATATATGTACTTGCATTTCTTTACTTGAAAAATTCTATTATTGCAAATTGCTTTGTAAACAAATTGATTGCTCAAAAATTAACCCCTACCCTCTCCCAGGGAAAAAAAAGAACAGTTGTTAAGTTATGCCAGTTGGTATTTTATGATAAGTACAAGTAAAAGGAATGTGTTGCAAGCTATATATTTGAGAAAGCCGACACTTCACTAGAGATGGGAATGGTTGGAAAAAAAATCGGGGAAAAAACAGGTTTTTGTTCAGTTTTTTTAAGGAAAGGATTTATTTCCACCCGGAAAAATTGAAAATTTTGAAATTTCTAGTATAAAATAATACATTCAGAAATTTATAATATTCACATTCCAATGTTTTTTCTTTGAATATTTTATAGTTTTAATTATTTTTCTTTAAATATTTTATATATTTAAATATAACATAACACAAAGTTTCCCTTTTGTGCAAGAAAAAATGACAGAGATATTTAATTTCAAAGCTTGGAATTCTTTCACATTTTCTCGGACTTTATTAAGGGATCGGTTAAAAAATCTGAATGAAATATTCATTGAATAATGAATAGAATGAATACTTCATTGAAATTTTTTAACCAACCCCTTAATGCAGGCCAAAAAATCGTGAAAAAATGCCAAACATTGATACTAAATATCTGTTTATTTTTGTCATACAGAAGGGAAACATTTTGTGTTATGTTCCTTAGGATGGGCGTCAACTTTTACTTAATATGACTATAAAAACTGGGGACTGTATAAAAAGTAAGTTTCTGTAATTTCACAAAATTGATTTTTTAAATTAAAAAATGCTATTATCATAAATGCTTACAATTTTTAAACATTTTTATAACTGTGCGTATATATTTGAGAACCAACGGTTGCAGAGATAAAAGCCTCCTAAGGACTTTGCTTTGCACCCTGTATATATACATACACATATAAATGCATGTAACAAACTTTGGAGAAAAAAAAAAAAACTAAGCGACTTTCTGTAAAAAAAAATTAGTTGATAATTTACAAAAGTTACATATGCTAAAATCTACTTGCTATATATACTAATATTTTAATTATTGAAGTTGTAATAAATAAAATATTATAAAGAAAAATTATTGATAATTTTATGATTTACAAAGTCAAACTTACAGTTACAAAGATATAATGAAAAAACATTTACATTTTTTTTCGATAGAAACACCCCCGATCCTGAAAACTATTTTTAAAAAATCTACTCTCACTTGTAAAAAATCAATTTTTCCATTTTTTTTTTTCAGAAAAAAAAAACTTTTTTTTCCACCACCTCAAAATTTCCTGGGAAATTTTACATCCCTACACTTCACTGAAATTAACTGAAAGCTCTGGCTTGCAGAATTAGAACAATTTATTTCCATATTTCTACTGCCTATTTAAAACTGATAAGGCGATTATTTTTTATTAGTTCTGTTTGAACACATATTTCTCGGTCAGAATCATGAAAGTGAGCAATGTTTTATTACATTTTTAATGTAACGTAAGTTAATGGGGTAAAAAAAAAAGTCCAACTTGGTTTGTTTTTACAATTATTGTTATTTTTATTATTTTTTTAGTGCGTTATTGCAGCAGGATTGTTTGTTTGCCTCATGAGTGCTACTGTAGCTAAAACTTAGAATTGTATTAAAATATTTGTTAGCTAATAATAAAAGAAACGGTTCCCTAATTAAACCTTCCCCGTTATTTCTTATACCTGCAGTGGCGACATTTAACTTCTAAGAAAAACATTTTTATTTAAAGTTATATCCTTTATTTAAGAAACAACACTCCCGAGATAAACAGCTATTCAAATACTTTAAAAAATACATAAATATTAATAGCACTATCGCTTATTACAGAGCATTTAAGATAAATTATACAGGATTTATTAAATTTATTATTGATAAGGATTAATTTACAGAATGTTTAATGATGGTACCACCCATGAGGAAAACTATCACTTGTTAAGACACTTTTTGAAATATCTAAAATATTAATAAATTAAGTTGAGAATAATTACCTGTTCACAATGTAGTAAATTATAAGGAATTCATATCTAGACAAGTTTTTAGGTTTGTTTCAGCAATAATTTTCAGAT
The DNA here is from genome assembly GCA_038502835.1 of Octonoba sinensis. Lineage (NCBI taxonomy): Eukaryota > Metazoa > Arthropoda > Arachnida > Araneae > Uloboridae > Octonoba > Octonoba sinensis. Next base: position 118,985,896 of record CM076605.1, read on the forward strand.
TGTGTAATACCAATCTATCAATAAATTAGAAAATCACCCATAACAAGAAATAGCAAAAACAATAGTGTTTCTGCTGCAATTGATAAGTGAGAAAAAAAATAATAATAAAAGTAAATATAGTTGCTCAATTAATACCTGCATTTTTGTGAGAAATCCATGCATCACTTCATTATAGATGTAGGCAGCGCAAAAGGCTTTTAAAATGTCAGCTGAAAGAAAATATATATATATATATTTTACAAATAAGAAAATTCAAACAGAGATGACACCTTGCTTAAAGTTATACAGGTGCAACAAGTTTAGAAATATATATATATGCACTGAAAACATTCTTCGAATAAACCCCTCTTCTCTTCTCGCTACATGCCCAACTTTACTCATAGAACTTCAAAACTTAATTTAAGATAAATTTAACATCCCCCCCCCCCCCATAAAGAGCATATTTTCCCAACAATCACTACTTAATGAAATACATAAAACATGTTTACCTCCTTTTTGATAAGAATCTTCAAACATGTTAAAACTGGAGCTACGTCAATCTTCATCTTAATTCCAGCTTAAAAGAGAAAAACTAATGTCAGATGAAATAACTTATCAAATAATTTACATAAAAAAATAGTATATTACTCAGAGTTCAGTTTTCCCTTGGAAATGTTATAATTGCAAGTAACAAATTGCAAACACTATTAATAAATTTTAATTTAAAGCAACATGTTCAGTTCTTATGTAAAAGCTATTCTACAATATTTAAGCTTCTAAAATTAAATGGCTATAAAAAAATTATCAAAGAAATGCTGTCAAATCTCTCCAGATTTAATTTATCACTGCTAGATGAAAAAAATATCTTACACCAAAAAAAAAAAAATAATAAAATACTTCAGTGTATCAATATTTGTGATTAAAAATTTATGTAAACAAATGCTTACAAAATAATAACGCTGACAATCTATTTTAGTGTTAGTAATTTCACATTTCAGTTTCATCATAAGAAATAAATATATAAATAAAAATAAAATGAATGTATGGCAGCTTGTTCAATTTAATTTTCAGCTACTAGAAACGTTTTATAAAAATGGTTTGAAATTTACCATAAAGAAATAAGGGTAGTTAACAGTGACTAAGCAAAAATTAAATTTCCAGAAAATTGCAGAAGTAATCAGTATTGCTTGTGACAAGAAAAATCAAACATGTTCGTTATATAGCAAAAAAAAAGGGGGGGGGGAACACAAGAGTTTAACTTAAAATCAGTATGAAAACAATCTAAACAAACCCTGAAATTTCAACAAATTTTGATGCTTTGCGTAACAATTAATCAATCATAATGGCTTGGTATAACTAAATTATCGTAGCCTTATTTCATTTCACATAAATTAACTTTAAAAAGCTTTGAGATAGATCTCATAGACCAGGGGTTCTCAACCTTTTAGTAACCACGTACCACTTGAAATTTTCAGAGATTTTGACGTACCACGTTATATTTATATATATTTTTATTTATTTATTTATATATAATATATAATTTACATTTGGTCATGTTTAGGAAAATAAAAATGTATTCTACAACTGTATGTATGTAAATAGAATTTACTTAGATACAAAATTAAATGTATCATACATTAAAAACAATCTTACATTAGTCATTAGTTCATTGAACACAGTCATTTAAATTTAAACAGATCCTAATGAGCTCCCTGTTGTTGTTTGTTCTTGACCAAATTTTCTATATCTGGGTCGATTGAACTCAACTTGATTCTTAAGTCCTCTTCAACACTAATGCGGTTTCTGTATTGATTTTTAATGTACAGTAGTTCTGAAAAGCCCGATTCACATAAGTACGAGGTTACAAATGGAAATAAAAAGATTATTGCTTGTTTGAACACAGATGGATATTCAGTTTTTGTCCCCATCCAAAAGTCTATTAAAGATTTTTCTTTAAACGCATCTTTCATTGAGCTGTCACTTATAAGGTCGATGAAACACTCTTTTGAGTGACTAGGAAATTTCCCTGAAAATGGATTTCTAATCCACTCATATTTAGAAAAATCTTGATTAAAATATTTATCAAAACTCGTTTGAAGGGCTTCCATATGACTAGTGATATCATCAGTCACTTCTGGCTTCAGAGAAATATCATTTTCTTCCAAAAATGATGCAAGAGTAGGGAATGCAGAGAAATCCTTGTCCTGTGCTTGAGAGCGAAACAGAACCAACTTTTTCTTGAAGGATGATATTTTATCGTTGGTAGTGAACACTGTTGTACTCGGCCCTTGAAGTCCCATGTTCAAGATATTAAGCCTATCAAAAATATCAGCCAAATACGCCAATCGTGATAGCCATTCTTCATCATTGAACAAGTGTTTCATGTCATGATTTTGTTGAATTAAAAACCTAAAGGCTTCAGACCTCAGTTCAAATAGACGAGTTAGGATCTTGCCTCGTGACAACCATCTAACCTCGGTATGTAGGAGGAGAGTTTGATATTTTCCACCCATATCCTCACACATCAAAGAGAAAAGCCGTGAATTAAGAGCCCTGGCCTTAATAAAATTAATGACCTTCACGCTATCCGTTAAAACAGACAGTGAGTACTTTGGCATTCTGGAGCAACTTTTTTTATTCTTGCTCCTAATCCACTTAAATGACCCGACATAGCTTTTGCTCCGTCCGTGCACAAACCAACACATTTAGACCATGATATTCCCGATTTCATAATGTACTCATTTATGACATTAAATATGTCCTCAGCTTTAGTGTTTGATTCAAGAGGTTTGCAAAATAAAAATTCTTCCTTTACTTCATTTTGATAATCAAAACGTATGAATACAAGAAGCTGTGCCATATTTGTTATGTCTGTGCTCTCGTCTACTTGCAGTGCAAAATAATTACATTCGCGCAGTTGAAGTAAAAGCTGTTCTTCAATACTCGAAGACATCTCAACAATTCGCCTCTTTACTGTGTCATTCGACAACGGAATTTTCTCGATTTCCTTTGCTGCCTTTTCGCCTAATACTGCCTCGACTATATCCTTAGCGACCGGAAGTAAAAGTGTCTCGCCAATTGTATGAGGCTTCCCTTCTTTAGCTATTCTATAACTGGCAAGGTACGATGCTTTGACCAGTTTTTTGTCTATATTTACAAATTTTGCCATGCACTGATTTTCTCTCTTACACAATTCAGATTTTCTTTGAAAAAATTCAATAGGTTTGTCAACCAAATCCGGATGCTTAGTAGTCTGGTGCCTCTTTAGTAAGGAAGGCTTCATGCTCTGATTTGAAAGCGTTTCTGAACATACAACACATTGTGGAATAGGATTATCGTTATTTTCTGTGCCAGGTTTTACTATAAATCCTAACTGTAAATACGCTGTATCGTACTTACGATTTGGCTGAGGTTTAATCTTCTTTTGACTGTCCTCAGAGGTGGAGGGGTTAGTCAAATATCGCTTCATTATGTCCACTAAAAACTAATGCTGAATTACTACTAAAAACTAAAACTAAACTTCACTTCATGGAACACAATCGAGAAGCAGCTAACATTGGCATCAGAATGAAACTACTGGGTGTGAAAGTATCACAAGAGAACGTGACACCAGCTCATGCCACTGTCAAAACAAAACTGACGGTGTGGGATGGTCGTGATGAGTGGCGGGGGGTGAGGAGTGGGAGAATTAATTGAGTCACTCGGGTTGTTTGTGTAGCGTCAAGGTCAGCGTCAAACTGTCACTATGCTATGTAAAACACAGATGGAGGAATTGTATTCTTAACGCGGAAATGTTACATCGTAACTGTAAATTAATGTTATTCACATTCAACAGTTTTTATTGTTATTGTTATTATTAATATATGACTGCGTACCACCTGAAATGTCCCCGCGTACCACCGGTTGAGAACCACTGTCATAGACTATAAAGGAGAGATATTCGCATCAACAAGAATTACACAAAATACACTTACCGTTACCATTCGTAAAAAGACATAAGCAAACCATGGAGGTCAGGCGGTATTTTCCCGCCTTTCTATTATTGCCTCAGGCAATCGTCTTTCTTCGGTTGGGGAGGGAGGAGGGAAGAATTCTACGCAAAGTGCGCTCGGAGTCTCTGTCGTTTTGCTTCTTTCTTTATTTCTTCTAGACTTTCTTTTTAAAATTTCGGTGGTTTTTTCTTTCTTTTTTTCCAGGAAATTATTATTTTTTTCCTGTTGCATTTTATCGTCGATTTCCACATGAGTAGTTTCAAGCCTATTTTATAGTTTTCTGTGCAATTAAAAGTCATATATTTTTAAAACTAGAGAAAATCTTTTTTATGATTGATAATGCTTTTGGCATGATAGTAACTAAGAAGTCATACGAGGAAGCCCAGACTCCTTATTTCCCAAACAAAGGTTTAATGTCTCGAAAAACGAGACGTCCTGGACGAGGACATCCTGAGAATGTTGGATTAGAACATTCCGTGGATTGTCATTTCATAACAACCTGGGGATATCCTAGCTCAGTCCTGATGATCCTGAGGATCTAGCAGGACCCTCAGGATCAAATTAGGACGTACGGAGGTCGTCGTGTGCTGTATGGGAAGTGTTTAAAATGATGACAGAATAGCGAAAAGCAATTGTTGCATCTGCCTAGATAGACCTAATTATTCTAAATTAGATCAATATGGCACACACCATAAATCTGCGGATAACTTTTTGCTATCAAGGTCAAATGCAAAAAATTCTGTTTTTGATAATCGGGGGAGATGAACCAATCAATACGAGCATCCCAGCTTAACAGTATTTCAATCGAACTCACTGAATATTTTCCTTGATAAAAGTTCCGTTCGTCGGGTGATTTTAAGCAAGGATTTAGTTTTCATTTGTCTCTGAACGCGTTTTGTTTTTCATCGGGTTTTATCTTTTATGCTCCTATCGCCCCTTCGTCGATTCTCATGTGTTGGGGGGGGGGGGAGTGTATTCATTGTTGTATTCAATTCTTTTTTCAAATAAATCCCATACGTAAATGAGGAAAAGATAAGAAGCAAATTTCGGTTTGTAGGTAATAAATTACTATTAACTAAGGTAAATGACCCGGTAGTGGACACTCAGATCTTTAAGCTCCTAAAATAAGCGAATGTAACATTCAACTTGAATGAAATGATCAGAACATTTAGCGAACGATTCCTACTGCGGTTAATAGAACTAAAGTTGGCTTGGAGCATCTACGCAGATCCATGGATCCTGATATTTAATGGCTGCCTCCACAACGCTCACATTTGCTGCTCTTTACTGAAGCCGATCCATGAGAAGGTCGGGGAAAATAGACGGGAAAAAAGCGCGTCATCATGTATGAAGGGTCCCTTCGTCATTTTTAAAATTACTTCTCCAAGTTAATTTCCTAAAATAGATGATATTCATTTCTGTCCACTACTGATGCAAATACGCGTCTCATGAATGTCCACCATAGATACTAATGAAGCGTTCAGTAAATCTGACGTAAACATCCTTATTTCTCATCCAATGACATTTTATGGGTCATTCATTTTTAGAGAAATAGTTGGCGATGAAGCTAAATAGGCAACTATGGATGTCAGTCCCTTGAAACAATGTTGCCACGTGAAAGAGCGCGAACATGGGGCCGGACGCCCCTCCACGTGGCTCTGGCCTTTGGGGATGAGGCCACAGCCGAGCTCCTTGCGGAAGCGGACGGCGGCAACGAACTCCGAGACCTTCGGGGTCAGAGGCCTCTCCATCTCGCCGTCCACAGAGGGTACGCGGGCTTGGTGAAGGCACTGTGGCGGTGACCTCGACCCGCGCTTGAGAGGAGAGGCGTGGATGGGCGGTCGTCGTGTGTCGGAAGAGGGCACGACGGTCACTTTCTTTTTCAGTTCGCTCTGTCAGTGAAGACCTATTCTTATTCAGAGGTCTATGTAACCAGATTGAAATCATCCTCGTATTAAGCTCATTTAAATTTTACTGTTAATAAAATTGCTTTTACTTGATGCATTTTACTCTGTTCTGTATTTACTCACGGAAAATATAGTTTTGCACAGGACGGTGAAGACCATCATTTCTGATATTTTCCACGTGAAAATCGGATGCTACGTGGAATAAAAATACTCGCCTCGTGGGACACTGTTTACACCACAACACTAGTGTTTCTCAAGACTGCAAAAAAATAAAAAAAAAAGTACTGGTAAATGGTTAACTGGTGTGACTGCTTTTATTAAATCTGTAGGTACCATTTTCAGCCTTTTTTTTCATGAAACGGTACCTTGGTAATGGACTTGACAAAATATGAGACATTGAGACAATGCTTTGTAGAAAACTAAACTTATTTTCTTTTCTTTTTTTTTTTTTTTTAAGCAATACTTAGAGGAATTTGAATGGACCACGGATTTACCTGAAGAAATACCCCAATTGTTTTCTTTTCAGACTGGTAAACCAAGTGAAAAAATGTTTCTGAGATATATATTACAGTTTATGCATATAAAATATTACAATTTATGCATTAATTATGTACGATTTATGCTTAGTAATTTAAACATTTCAGATTTGTACCTAACTTCAGGAATGTTTATTGGCTGCACTCAGGCAGGATTTGAAAGAGTTTTTTTCTTCTGGATTGAAGAGGAGTGAAACGGATCCTCAGTGGGAAGAGTTTAAGGAGAAATTGGAGAAAACATTGAGGGGGTCATTGGATTATGCTCCTTTTCGGATAAGAGGGGATGTTACAAAAATTTGGCCTATGTGGTTTTCTAGGGAGGTGAAAGAAGCTCTTAATCGTAAGTGAGGGACCGAGGACAGAACCCTCTCAGGCAACTCGCTTGTTTTGCAATACCTTTGGTGTGAGGGGAGTACTTTTCATTTTTACACGACTATCGAAGTCTACGCTGTTGATGCCACCAACAGTCGCATTCATTGTTTATATATATGTATACATATATAGTTAGTAAACACAAGTGAGTTAATGGAATTGCATTAAATTTTTTTCCATACTTTTTGACAGCTCTTAGGACGACCTCAATATCGCACATTTTGCCGTCATTTGGCCTGCTGCAAACAAATTTGCATTGCTAGATTTGTTTTTAGTTTTTATGATGCAGTAAAAAAAAACAAAACATCCTTATTTATGTATTCATATGCAACATTCTCTCCTTTAAAATGCATGTATGTCTGCAGAAAATGTTGCACGATAAATGAGAATGAAGCACGATAAAAAAAAGAATCTTAAGAAATTTTTACAACCAATGTTAATGATCTAATACTATAACATTAATGTTGGTGATGTGAAAAAATATTGGAAGTGGAAAAAAAAAGTTTACAAATTGAAAGGTATATCAGTATCAGTGAAACATTATAAATACTATTCAATTTTCTAGGAACAGTAAGAGCTAGGTGTATCAAGAATTGTTTAAGATCATTAGCATAATTCTTAAGAATAAACGAAAAATGTTAATGCAAGAATAATATTTTAAAATCATCGTTTATGCCTGAATTGTTTAGAAGAATCAGAATTATTCTTAAAACAATATTGGGCACTCAGCAACTGTTTTGAGAACAACTTTCAAAGAATGTTTCTGTTTCATTTTAATTACAGTATACCTTTTTTATCTTGCAGGAAAATCTCAAGTGATATTTATCAATGATTTTTAAGTAATGTGAACAAGGTAATTAATTGTTTATATTTATGCTTATTCTTAATATATTTTTTTAGATATTAGAACATTAATTCATGTGTAAAATGTTTAAAGTGCTTAATTATTATAGAAATATTGGCTACGAGTATTCTCGAGTATTCTCAAGAATACTCTCCAAAAGATTATTACCGAGAATTTTACAACTCTACATATATAGTTAGTAAACACAAGTGAGTTAATGAAATTTTATTATTTTTTTTTCCCATACTTTTTGACAGCTCTTAGGACGCCCACAGTATAACACCCTTTAGGCTGCTACAAACAAATTTACATTGCTAGATTTGTTTTTAGTTTCTATGATACAGTGAAAAAAAATGTTCTTATATATGTATTCATATGCAAAGTTCTCTCCTTTAAAATGTATACATGTGTACAGAAAATCTTGCGTGATAAAAGAGAGTATTTTTGATGTAGTATGTTTATTTGGGAAATACTGACATGAGGACATAAACTAAGCTTTGAGCATAATATGCAATATTTAAGGCGTAATATGCAATAATTAAGGTTAACGTTTGAGTGTCAGAAAGATTGAAATAACAGCAAAAAGAAATGAATATATTTGCGGCAGAGAAAATGGATGAAAAGATTTAAAAGCATTGAAAATAAATATAGTGAAGTACATTTTAATGAAAGATTTAAAATAGAATATTTTTAATCGAAAATTTAAAATAAAATAACAAATTTTTAATACTAAAAAAAGGAACTGCAATTCTACACTTTATCCATGATTTTGTAAATGAAATATTAATGGTATTGCTAAAAATATCGTATCGTTGCTCCGAGCAAAATGTTTTTTCGAGTTGGACAGTTCTAGGAAAATTCTACATCCATATACAGTAAAATGAAGTCGTTTGGAGAAGTTAAAATCTTCGCGGAAGTGTCACTTCTGAATGGTGTAAAAATTTTAGGCTCCTACAACTTAAGTGGGGAGGGAAGGAAAAGCAGTTACTTCATTAAAGTCTACTTAAAAGAAATAAATCGAAATTTTTATGTTTCTTTTCTTCAGCTCTTAAATTTTCGTAGCTATGCAATGAAAATTCCTGAAATATGCAGTCTTAATAAATTATTTTTATTTTTAAGAGTTGTCACATTTAAGTAAACAGTGATTGGGTTTGGGGTACACTACACTATACAACACATTTCTAATACAAAAAAGATATCATTTACATATTTTTGCCGCAAAAGATAGATGTTTGTATTCCATTCATTACATGGTAACGGACTTAACATGAACAGCGAAAAATCGTACGAAATCTATATGTTAATTCGCATCACTAAGAAGCAAATTTTTTCATGAAACTGAACCTTGGTAACAGACTTGAAAAAAATGGTTTGTAGAAATCTTTATTTTTTTAGAGCGATAATGACAAGAATTTAAAATGATGATGGATTTACCTGATGAAATATCCGAATTGTTTTCTTTTTATACTGAAAAACCAAGTGGAAGAAGATTTGCAGTATCCTTTCATATATACACTATCTACCAAAAAGTATTTGGACACTTTGGATTTTCGACATTTTTTAAAAATTCTGAAGAAATATTAAACTTGCTGTTCTCTATTTTGTACCATGGAAAGAACATACTTAAACTCACATTTAAGAAACAAAATTCAGGCTTAGGGGCAATGAGGGGGCGATCAAAAAATTAAAGAAGAAAAAAGCACTTTTGAACATCTTGTATCAGAAAATGATCGAAATGTCCTGTAACTTTCGCAAAGCATTTTTAATTATATACGCAATGCTTACACCCGCTTTCGTCAGAATAGCAGTAATATTAATGAAGATATGGGCATTTGTTTGAAATATTCGAAATTTTTCGCAAGTATTTTGCTTATAACTCGCTAAGTTCTATCTCAAATTACATGAAACTTGCAGACAATTTGACAAAATAAAAAGTAAGTATGGTACCAAAACGTGGGGAAAATGTAATAAATAGTCAATGAGATTTGAGCTGTTTTTTTTTTAAACAAATGTGATAGCGCATGCGCGAAAGATATTAATTATTATTTCTAATAATTTGGTAGTGATATCTATGTAGCAACTTATGTAAAAGTTTCAGTTGAATATTGATATTTTTCAAAGAGAGATTCACCATACAGTGAGCCGTATTTAGCAAGCTCTCAAATTAGAGAAAAAAGATAAGGGTTTTTCCACAAATTTTTATATTGCATGATAATTTTGGCAAAGTAAACAATAGCGTTCAAATTCAGACTCCATAAACACAACTAATGCAATTTAATTCAGTTTAACCTCTGTCAATTTTCCAATTTATCATGCAATACAACGCACTTGACACTAACAACGAAATATCTTTGAAAATCTACGTGGTAAAATTAATATAAATTAGGAGCAAAGCAAAATATTTTAAATTTCGCTGCCATAATATTCAAGCAAAAGAAAGCGCTGAGTTTATATATTTGACTTGACATAAAAATCTAGTTAGTAGTACTTAGTCTAGTTATGTATTAGTTAACAGACTTGACGTTGAAAATAAATGCTTGTCTCATAATGAAAATGTTTACACCAGTACTGTTGTTTTTCAGTTGCAAAAAAAGAAAGAAAAATAATGGGTGCAGGTAAATGTTCAACTAGTGTAAGTGGAGGTGGGCTTTTATTGAAAATTGTCTAACAAATCTGTTGGCACTTTTCAGCTTTTTTTTTTTCATAAAAAAAGGGCCCTTCCCTCGGTAATGGAAGGTCGTATATATACGCTTTTTTTTTTAGAAGAAAAATGGCCCAGGTATTCTGTCGTAGTTAGACATTAGCTTTTATTAAAGATATCTGTTGTTTTTCCTGCAGTGTAGTTAAATTTCTCATTTTTACAAAGCAATCAATAAATAAAATCTTCATATTTTTCCCGTGTTCGAAAATCACTCCTCATGAGTATACTTTTGCCCCTGCTTTTTCTTTTGGGCATTTTCATGCGTGAAAGTCCGGAGAACTTTCTAAAAACGGAGTTTTTGCAACTCGAAGATTATTAATCCGTCCCTAGATAGTTGTCTGATAGAAAATCCTCTGGTTTTGCTTTTTTGGCGCAATTGTTTTCCATGAATCAAACGATGTTTAGAAAAGGGGGAAAAAATGGTTTCACAAGAACAATGATGGGCGATATAATGTTAAGAAATAGCAGTTTATCTAATAATAAGTGGCATCTGTATGCATTCTAATGACGCGTAGGTTTTATACATAGAGCTTATAAACTGAATAGAGTGAGCTTCGCTCCCGCTGCCCCGTTGTAAACAGGTTGGGAGAATAGTCAAAACGTAACGCGCTCCCGAATCACGTGACTACATTCACTTCTCGATCCGCTCATCGTCTGCTACATTACTAACTTTAGACAACACTATTTCGCTCTAATAACTCAATTCAAAGCAGATAAACATGCAATTCATAGATTTCCCCATGACTCTTCTATATTTAAGACTTAAAATTAAATTATTTTTGCTATTAGAACTAAATTCCGATTTACTCTTTTTATCATTCCCGCATATTGAGAATGCCATTCCAGATTTCCAGCTTCGTTAGGTTAGTGGATTTTTTTTTTTTAATTAAAAGTTGAGATTCCTAAAGAATTGTTTTTGAAAACTTTCTTCTAATTAACTGCTTTTCAGTGCTGGAGAAAAGATCAAAGACAATTTTAAAATTTAAGATGGGAAAATAAATTAAGATATGGGAACTGTCAGTTTATCTTTGAAATTTATTTATATATTCTGAAAAGGAAGAGTTGCTTCCTAAAAATTATTTGCAATATAAGCATATACACATTAAAAACTCGGTTTTTCCTGAATAACGTTTTAATTATTAAATAGCAGCATTGGAATACAAAAATAGAGATTTAAATGCACAAAATAGTAATTGAAATACATAAAGCAGAAATTGAAATACATAAAGTAGTAAGTGAAATACAGAAAATGAACTTTACGTAGCAGGGGAAAACTTTTGTAGCAGATAATGCTGACTTTTATAGTGGAAAATTTTCTTCCTGTGGCAGATTAAAACAAATTTCATGACAACAAACTTGTTGGGCATAAGATTTCCCGGAGAATGAAAATAATCTTTATGAAATTGAAAGGAACAAAACTAAAACCACATTTTCAAAAAAATCATTTTTTTTTTTTTTTGCATAACTAGTTAATTGAGATTTTACAAAGCAAGTTTAGTAAGATAGAAGACAAAACTTATTTTCAAGCTGTAGATTCCGAAACTGGTTAACTTTATGTGTAATAACCCAGTAATAAGGAACATATACAATTTTTCAAAAAATTAAAAGGATAATTAGAAAAACAATAATGATCATCAGATGAAATTGTCTAACTTCATTTTTTAGCTTTTTATCTTCTTACAAGAAATAGTACAATTGTATAATCATAGTCAAATAATCCACAAAATCTCACTACAAAAAAAAATAATAAAATAAAATTGCTTATAGCTCAATCTAAAATACAATTCGATTAAAAATATTTTTTTCATATGCTTTTTTATCTTAGCCCTTGACTTTAAAAAAAAAAACCTTTAACAGAAACCAGTCATTCAAAAATAAAACCTATCTTAGAGTTTTATCAAAGAAATTATAACTCTTAAATCCAGCATAGTTGAAAAAAAATAAATTCATTTTAATAATGTAAATACAGGGCTGATTCCACATAAAGATCCTATATGACTTAATATTCAAAATTATCGCAAAATTAAAAATGAAACATATTTGGAATCTATAAAAGTTACGCATTTTCCAGAACAGTGATATATTTTTTCAACATTAATACTTCTTATAATTTTGACAAGTGGAATATAGTGATATTTTTCATTTATTGCATTTTTCGCAAATATGAATTTAATAAGCATCTGAGTACATAAAATATAATTAAAATAATTGTTAATTTGATCTATCAGTTTAAGCAATGTATCTTTCACATAAAATTTTGCACCTACATTTTTAGCTAATACGGAGTAATACAAAGGATAATTACCGAGTAACACACGTAACAAAATTATAACTTTTTTGTTACAATAAGTTAAGTAAAATTGGAATTTTTTAAAAACTTTATTTTTTAAATTAAGACAACTAGTATTAAAAATAATTTAACTTTGTGCAAGTAAACAATAATAATAAAATTACACGTTAATTTAAAGCACAAATGAGCAATAAAATGCAGACATATGTTTCGGGATTGCTTGGAATCCCTTTTTCAATGCGACAGGGAGCTTCTAGATGCAAAACATCCAAATGAAGCAGACAGAACAACAAAAACAAAGCTTATATAGCCTAAGAATTATCTGTAAACCAATGAGAATAAAGGCAGCGTGAAGTGGAAGTAGAAGTAGCAGGAAGACACCAATAAGAGAGCAATCCTAAAAAGGTTTCAATTTCAAGTCGTTTTTGCTCCTAGTAACAAACTTTCCTTCTCTTCTCTTAAGGATCCTGTCGATCAACTTAACAGTTGGGGTATTTACCAAATTAGTTGCCGTTGCGGCCTTTCTTACATTGGGCAGACGAAACGTGCTCTGAAAATTCGCTTAAATGAGCATAAAGGTTATGTACGAAAGCAAGAGTTAAATAAGTCTAGCATTGCTCAACATTGTTGGAATTCCAACCACTCTTTTGATTTCAATTCTGGTAAAATTATTCAAAAATGTTCTTCCCCTTTAGAGCTTGACTTTTGGGAAGCTTATCATATTAACAGGAATAGTTCTAATTTGGTTAATGATTCTTCCTCAACTCCTTATTTTTCACAGGTCTGGCATAAATTTCTTTAATTTGTTGTTCTTTCTAGGTTTTCTTGTTGTTTTCCTTTTTTGTGTCTATTTTTCTCCTTCCCCCCTCCCTCCCCTCCCCCTCCTTTACATGTGTACTTTGTTTTGCATTTTGTTTTGGTAGTTTCTGTACTTATTTTTATTTCAATTTTATTCTTTGTATTTTATTTTATTATTTTTGCAATTTTTATGCATGCTGTTGTCTTTTTTGCTTTATTTTTATTGATATTCCTTTTTACTTCCTGTACTTTCAACTGGATTCATTTGTTGCTCTCTTATTGGTGTCTTCCTGCTACTTCTACTTCCACTTCACGCTGCCTTTATTCTCATTGGTTTACAGATAATTCTTAGGCTATATAAGCTTTGTTTTTGTTGTTCTGTCTGCTTCATTTGGATGTTTTGCATCTAGAAGCTCCCTGTCGCATTGAAAAAGGGATTCCAAGCAATCCCGAAACATATGTCTGCATTTTATTGCTCATTTGTGCTTTAAATTAACGTGTAATTTTATTATTATTGACAACTAGTATTTCTAAGGAAAAGACTTTATTTTTAATCATCATTTAATATTTTTCAATAATTAAGTTTACCAAAGGTAACAGGCACCGCAAAATATTACCTGTGTTACTATTAGGTACATTTCACTAATGTATTATGTTAGTTTATTATAAAAATGTTCAAAATGCACTCAAATGATAATTTTATTAAGAACTTATTGAAATTTTGAAGATTCGGTTTAAATGATTATTTTAATTCCTCTGCCAGGGTAATTTAATGAACTATTTTTTACTCACTGAGGCACAATGACTTATACATCCGTACTGATATCTTTAAAAATTTGAATATCGTAAAAAAAAGTTTTGGAGAAATCACAAATTAAAAATGAAATTGGAATACCTTGTCACTAGATAAAAACAAAGCAATAGAAAAATTCACTAGAAATGCAAAGCAGGCATAATAGGGCATTCGCAAATGACGTCACGCTGGAGGACAAGCAATCGCTGATGATGATGATGACAGCTAAACTTCTACCTTCGTTCGGCTTCGATGCGGATGCGATCTTTCACCACGTTGCGTTACAATTATTTTGCTCTTTCCGTTACAATATTTATGTTTAATTAACTTGTTTTGCATCTTTTGTTGTTTTTATGTAGTCTGTTTTGTTTGCTTTACTTTGCTCTTTTATTAATTTTGTTGTTTGATTTGTTTTTAAATTGTTTCATTCTTTTTAGTTGACATTGTTTATTCATTATTGTTTTTGTTTTTTTTCATTGATTTTGTTTCTTTATTTTTCTTTTTTGGTTAAAAGTAATGCCCGATATCCAATATGTATGCGTCTTACAAGAAAAAAATCCGATGTATCAGTGAAAGATCGCGAAATTTCACTTCGAAAATCTGTAAACATCCTGAATGTACTTTATTTCCCGTACTTTACGTTTCCCCGTATGTTACGTTTTTTTATTCAGTCCATTGGGAAAGTTAAATCGGCTTTTTATGTGTACATTTTCCATCTTTCTACTGCCTAAATGTTCCTACTGATTAAATAGATTTTAATATTTTGTTTCTTCAAAGCAGCATCCACAAATTTATCCATACTTTGTTTATCTGTTTCCCTTTTTGAAGTTAGTTTCTCTAATTTATTACTATTACAAAATTCAGAAATGTATGTTAGCAAAATTTAAAGCTAAGATACAGGATATTAGCGATTTCCTGAATATTCTACATGCACTAAAACAACATCATACTAAACATAATAGAAACATTCACCAGATTTCAAACTATGTTATGCATTACCTTTCTAGAAGTCTGAAGAAGAATAAAAAACTTTTTTTATTATCTCATTCTTATGTACTGGGCTAATATTTGTTTCAGTTTTCAGATTGCTTGTTAAGTTAGATTAACTTTTTTTCCTCACTAAAGTTAATTTCTTAAAATTAACAGAATTTTCCCAAAATAAATCATACTTCGGCAAAAAGTAATCATTTTTTACATTTAAAAAAATTAAAATTCACTTGGAAAAAAAAAAGGCTGCCGCAAAAAATTATGATAGACCTTGTACGCCAAATTAATTTTACTCATCCTCCCAGTCACCACATGCACGTTTGCTATTTTCTTGACAAAAACATCTCACACCCATCCACAAGAGAATTGACTATATGCTAGCAGGCTTTTATAAGCTTTAAACTCCTCATATGTATATGCACCGACACCATAAACTTAAGTAATTTACAAGGTCTATGCAAGTCAAGTCCGCCAAATCAGACACATTAGTTGAAAGTTCATTTTTACTTAATTAATATGGGTTCTTATTGTCGATGATCTTGATTTTTTTCGATAAATCTTTGTTTAGCTTCATTATCAAGGCTTTTGCAATGTTCAGAATACATTTTAAACCTAGGAAAAGGATAATGCAGTAATTTTGCATTAGCATC
The DNA here is from genome assembly GCA_038502835.1 of Octonoba sinensis. NCBI lineage: Eukaryota > Metazoa > Arthropoda > Arachnida > Araneae > Uloboridae > Octonoba > Octonoba sinensis. The sequence goes on from CM076605.1 coordinate 119,001,745, forward strand.
AACAGGCAACACACATTTGGATTGTGTCAAGTATAAGGGACTTCCTCTCCCCCTTAAAGTATTCATTATATATAGCTACAAAATGATTAAATAACAGTTCTTTCTATTTTCATTCAATAAAAAATTAAAACAAGTGAAAAACATAGGATTCTTTTTTCAAATACTATAAAAAAATCGTTAAATTTGACAAACAAATAAATCTAATGCCTTAACTGTTTGACATTTTATCAAATATTACTGAATAAATAATCATGGATACTAAAAAAAAACTATATTTTTTATCAAAAATATTGTTTTGTTATGCATGGAATTGCTCACTAGCTAGTGTGCAAGTACATCATACAAAAGTGAGCGTAAAATAATCACTTGTCATACTTCATTTAAAATAACCAATCATGTGGGTAACGGTATTTTATGTGCAGTGGGAAATTTGTTCATTAGTGTATATTTTTATTGAACTGGAACAGGAGTGCAATTGTTAAAATTTTTGGTTCCGTCTAATTTTTACATTAGGAAAAATGCATAGTTAATTAATTGGACATTTACAAAAAATACTAGATGAGCAAATGGATAAGAGGCAATGACCAAGGAAGGAAACACATTACAGGGATTCAGGTGCATCAATAATGGTTAAAAGGAAGTACAAAGGCTTTTTGGGATAATTCTATTTTAGGTACTGAAAATGCTAAGCGTCTACATAGAACATAACAATTATTCGAGGCATTGATTTTGGAGACCACGATTACAGGGATATACATTACATCAATAAATAATACTGCCTCAGTCGTTCCAACTGTTGGGTTTTAAAAAAACTAAATTGCTGGTTTTCTATGTTCCTTTAGATGACCTCTTTTTTTTTCAGAAGTGGAAAATTTTAAAGCATTTGATTATTTTAAAGAAAAGTTTCATTCTGCAAAATGTCTTAGTAGAAGTCATCTTCATAACTTACAAGCATTTTAAGACTAACAAATGTATTAAGGACCAACCAGACAGTGGAGCACCTGATATTTCTGGGGATATTAAAAAGGATGAAAGGAAATAATTTTTTAATATGGTTAGAGGGTTTTAGATGATTAGAAAATTCATATTTGAGCAATTAGACTTGAAAAAAAAAATGGTTAGACTATATTTAAGGGTGCCCCTTGATTTTCGCCAAGCTGGGTGTTGCAAAGCTGCAAACACAGTGATGTAGTCGAGGGGAGATGACGTCCCCCTACCTTTTTATTTTAATACAAGCGTCCCCTCAATCGTTTTACATTTTAAGATAAGCGTTCCCCACTTTTTGATTTCAATTGCTTATCTTCAATTGTATCAAGCATCTCCCCAACTTTTTTTTCAGGACTACACCACTGTGTAAATAGAAATGGCGCCAAACAAAAATCGCCAATTTCACAAAGGGTAGTAGCCTTAAGTACATCTTTACGGTAGCGGATTTAGGCTTAGGCTCGTGAGACCCGGGCCTAAGGTGGCAAATTTTGAGGGGCGCCAAAATTTTTAAAACGACTGAAATTGAAAATCAATTGGGTTTTCTGTAAACTGTAAGACCAAATTTTAAAGTTTATTTTATTGCGCGCTCTTACTATCTAAACATAGTATCATTTTGAGGGAAGAATTTCTTCGTTAAAAGTTAATCAGGCTAGTACTAAAATCTGAATATCTAACAAAAAGATTTTTAAAACTTTTTTTTTAATGCTAGCATATGTTTAATTTATACCTGAATTAAATTTCTTATCATTATTGTTCATTTTTACACACACACACACATATATATATATGTATGTATATGGGTAAACTTTTCTTTCGTGACAAAGAAAAAGGGCGCCATATCGTCTCGGTACTGTATCTTTACCACTAAAACACTGAAAGAAATGATGAATTTGTAAAGGTGTGTGGCTGCAGTACCTGCTTTAATTTATATTCTAGAAAATAGTGCCAAAATTACAGGATTAACTGGTATTCAACTAAGGATTGGTTTTAAAGCAAACTCCACTTAGATTCGTGTTTCCGAAATTATTAAAACAAGTATTCAAGTCGCTGAAATTACTAGACCCGTACCTCCCCTTGCAAGACCAACTGAAACAAAAGCTGCCGTCTTTCAGCATTCCAAATTATTAAATGTTGCTCTAACATTGTGTTTGTCCTGCCTTGTAAAATAAAAGCAGCTGCTTTACAGCAATACAAAAATATGTGCAAGCCTATGTTTACACTTGATGGGATAATATCCTAAAAGTCGATCAAAAACGAATGCCGTAATAAGTAAAGGGCAAACATAATCAAAAGACCATTGGGATTTTTCTCCTCCATTCTTTTCAATCAAAAAGTACAATTTGTATAAACATAATTAAGTTACGAAATAGAAATCAAAGCATATACAATTAAAATGCAACATATGCATGTTGAAACAGTGTATCACTAAAGACATGCTACCCATGTAGCAAAGTGACGTTTTCTACACGTAATTTTTAGGACATAAAAATCAAAAGACGTCTCTTAAAAAATAGGACGTTTTCAAAACGACAGTCTAAGCCCAGAAACGGAAAAATTGAATTCGTGACCTTTTTGAGACATTTACGCAAAAAATAGTCAGTTTGGTGTCGTTTTAAAAACGTCAGCTTTAATCCCAGTAACGTTTTTGCTGTATGGAGATTTTCAGTCTTTTAAACTCGCCATCTCCGACTCAAGCGCGCATGCGCAATGCACGATCGACGATGAACAAGATGGATCGTCTGGATGGGGCGATGGGAGCACGTGTTTGGATTTTATGTTTATTTGAAGAAAAGATTACAGGTAAGCAATAGGATGCACTTTTTTTGCATTTCGTATGCTTTGTATGATCAATGTTTTTTTTCAAAAAGAGGTACGGAAGTGAAAAAAAAAAAAAAAAAAAAAAAAAAAAAAAAAAAAAAAAAAAAAAAAAAAAAAAAAAAAAAAAAAAAAAAAAAAAAAAAAAAAAAAAAAAAAAAAAAAAAAAAAAAAAAAAAAAAAAAAAAAAAAAAAAAAAAAAAAAAAAAAAAAAAAAAAAAAAAAAAAAAAAAAAAAAAAAAAAAAAAAAAAAAAAAAAAAAAAAAAAAAAAAAAAAAAAAAAAAAAAAAAAAAAAAAAAAAAAAAAAAAAAAAAAAAAAAAAAAAAAAAAAAAAAAAAAAAAAAAAAAAAAAAAAAAAAAAAAAAAAAAAAAAAAAAAAAAAAAAAAAAAAAAAAAAAAAAAAAAAAAAAAAAAAAAAAAAAAAAAAAAAAAAAAAAAAAAAAAAAAAAAAAAAAAAAAAAAAAAAAAAAAAAAAAAAAAAAAAAAAAAAAAAAAAAAAAAAAAAAAAAAAAAAATGTCAGTCGGTCTGTCTGTCTGTCTGTCGGTCTGTCTGTCTGTCCCCACCCCCCTAATAACTTTTGAACGAATTGTCCGATTCGAAAAATTCTTGTTGCATTCGAAAGATCTCGGCGGGGACATCTTATTTTCATATTTTACTTTTTGATCTGAAAAATTTTTCGTTCAATTTTGAACAGTTCAAAAAAATTTAACACTAGTGCCTACGCGCGAAAATGAAGAAAATGATTCAAACTCTAGGTACAAGACCCAAGTTCCAATGAACAAGCTTGCTGGAGGAAGCTCTTGGCGTGAAATATTAATTTGAACAGTTTTTGTTCATTTTTGAACAGTTAAAAAAATTAACACTGAGCGTACGGCGAAATTTCAACCCTATATAAATCCTGATCTAACAGACCGATTTGCTTGGAACAAACTTTATCGGAAAGCTCTTATAACGTAGAACATGTAGAAATAGAAAGTTCATCCAAAACTTACGAGCCTATTTTGCTATGAAATTTTTTGTTCGGGATTTTCAAGGATATTTCTCAATGACTCAATGAGTGAAATAATGAATGAATGAATAAATGAAAGAGTGAAAGAATAAATCAATGAATAAATGAATGAGGAAAAGAATGAATGAATGAATTAATTAGTGAATAAATGAAAATATAAATAAATGAGTGAATAAATACATGAATGCGTAAATGAATGAATAAACACTTGAATGAGGTAACGAATGAATGAATGAATAAATGAAAGAATGAATGAGTGAGTGAATGAATATGTATTATCCGTTGAAAAAGTTATATTTGAAATAATTAAGAACTAAAGATAAATAAGAAAGAGAGAGAAAGAGATAGCTAGATTATAAATTTGAATTTGCTGTATGCGGGAAAGTAGACTCGTATAGTTCTAGACGGAACTTCTTGTTTTCTAATTAAAATGCGAGTTTTCAATCTTTTTTTGTTTTCTTTATTCAGTATAAATATATATTATTTCATATATCTGAAATAAATACTTCTTTTTTTTTTTAATTTAAATTACGAGCTATAAGGTAGTGTTACCTTCAACACAATGAATTAATATTTTACCAACTTCACATCAATTGTTTTAATATGCGATTTGCAAAATGGCTGGTATTCAAAAAATGGACATTGGTATTCTCCCCCTGCATGAACTATTTCCCGTATGGTATTGTTGGCTAGCTGTAAACAACCATAAACCATGCTAAAGTTCGTGAGATTTCATATAAATGAAAGGAATTGGATGGTAATAGATGCAAAGGGAGGTGGTCCACTGGGCCCCGGTCCCTCTCCCTTATCTCTCTCTCTCTCTATATATATACATACATACATACACACACACATACATAAAATACACACACACATACATACACACATACACACACACACATACATACATACATACACACATACATAAAACACACATACATACATACACACATACATACATACACACATACATACATACACACACATACATACATATACATACACACACACACACACACAACAACACACACACACACACACACAACACACACACACATACACACACACAACACACAACACACACATACACACACACATACACACACACATACACACACACATACACACACACATACACACACACATACACACACACATACACACTATACATATACATATACATATATATATATATATTAGTTAGAGAGGCAGTGAGCGCATGGTGGTTGTGTGTGTGGGATGTAGCACGCTTACGAAAACTTTGTCATTGGAAGTCTTAGAATGGATTATACTGTAGATTTTTCTTCATAAATATATAGTTTTGTATAGATATTTCACAGGTTTATTTTTATTGCATATTTTAATGTTATTATTTGTTTTTTTTCCTACCATTATTTAATATATTTAGGATTTCACACTATTAGCATCACGTTTGATGATACCTTTGGGTACGGTTAGGTGAAAAATGTAAGTCATAAGAACGAAAGCACGCATCATTTAATTTTTATAATCAGCGCTAATGCATTTTAGTCGGTAGTTTCTTCAAAAATTATAAGAAAAAGCACCTTAATGCGTAATTATCGCCATTGTTTGTAAGTAGTTGAATTCATTTGCCAGCAAACATGTATTACATAAAAATAATTTTTACCGGCTTCTTTCATTAATGATGCTTTTTAATCTTAAATGAGTGAAATACCCAGCAAATATTTTTATTCCTTGAGAAAAAAAGTTGCATACGGCAGTCCCTGGGGAAAAAATCAATTCTTTCTTTTTCTGCGATAGAATTTTTTTTCTGTAAACTTAGCGAAGCCTCTTTTTATTGAAATCATTTTTTTTTTCAGTAATTAAATCTTCACATTTTTCGTCAGTTGTTGAAAAGTCTGTTCGTATACATAACCATTTATAACAAAACATTCAAGAATAATATACTGGAACGTTAAAATATGTATTTTTACTTACAGCGCGATTTTTCAAAAATATGAATATTGGGCCATTCTACGGAAAAATGGACATTCATCTCCCTCACGCAAAAAATATTTCCTTAAAAATATAATAATTACAAAAGGTAATTGAAAAAAAAAAAAAAAGAAAGCTCACACATTTGTGTAATTTCTTTTCACATATCTTCATTTTTTTAATTGTTTTAGTCCGATAATGTACGATACAATGCAGACAAATTCCTGTTGTGCTGCCTCCAGAGCGGATGCAAGCTGAGATACGCATCGGAATGGAGGCATGGAGGTTGATTATAATGTCATGTGGCATATCTGTTCACAATTGCTGAAGTTGCGTTAGGAGATCTTGAACATCCGACGGCTGTCGTAGATGGCGTTCCAAATGGTCCCACACATGCTCGATCAACGATAAATCTGCAGATCCTGCAGCATAAGGAAGTGTTATAATGTTGCGCAGGTACTCTCAGGAGATCCTTGCGGTGTATAGCCGGGAATTATCTTGCTGGAGTATGGCTGTGGGAAGTTATGCCATAAGGGGCAACAGATATGGCTGTTGGATGTCTTGGACATATCGCTGAGTCGTAAGGGTGGTATGCACTGTTAGAAGATGTGCCCTAGTGTCGTTGGTGATGGCTGCCCACACCACCACACCGGGGAATGTGACAGTATTCCGTTCAGAAAGGTAGGCGGGATGGATTCGTTCACCTGTGTGCCGTTTCACAAGACCATCGTACATTTTCCATGGAATTGCCCAGTTGTATTGATTTGATGTATCTAATTAACAAAATTATCTTACTAACTAGTTATACATATCAAATTAATAGAAAAAACGCATGACTTTTGCATCCCTTCATTTTTTTAAACAAAAAGTTCCAAAAAATCTAACTTAATTTTGCGTTTACCGGTTATTAGCCTACTTTCCCGTAAAAGTAAAAAAAAATAATAATAAAGCATGAAAGAAGGCTTAATGTATCGTGAAAATATCGTTAAAAATCAAGAAAAGTCAAAAATAAGTGAAGTAATTAAATAAAGATTGAAAAATAAAAAATTTGAAAGTAGGGTATTGAGATGGGGAAAAAGTGTGTCTGTCGGTCTGTCTGTCTGTCGGTCTGTCGGTCTGTCGGTCTGTCTGTCGGTCTGTCTGTCGGTCTGTCGGTCTGTCCCCCCCTAATAACTTTTGAACGAATTGTCCGATTGGAAAAATTCTTTTTGCATTCGAAAGATCTCGGCGAGGACATCTCATTTCTATATTTCACTTTTTGATTTGAACAATTTTTTGTTCAATTTTGAACAGTTCAAAAAATTTTAACATTAGCGCCTATGGACAAAATTGAAGCAAATTCTGTAAACTCTGGGCACAAGAGCCAAGTTCCTATTGAAAGCTTATTGAAAGGAGTTCTCGGCGTGAAATATTGATTTGAACAGTTTTTGTTCATTTTTGAACAGTTCAAAAAATTAACACAGAGCTTACGTTGAAATTTCAACCCTATATAAATCCTGATCTAACGGGCCGATTTGCTTGGAACAAACTTTATCGGAAAGCTCTTATAACGTAGAACATGTAGAAATAGAAAGTTTATCCAGAACGTACGAGCCTATTTTGCTATGAAATTTTTTGATCGGGATTTTCAAGGATATTTCTCAGTGACTCAATGAGTGAAATAATGAATGAATGAATAAATGAAAGAGTGAAAGAATAAATCAATGAATAAATGAATGAGGAAAAGAATGAATGAATAAATTATTGAATAAATGAAAATATAAATAAATGAGTGAATAAATACATGAATGCGTAAATGAATGAATAAACACTTGAATGAGGTAACGAATGAATGAATAAATGCATGGCTGAATAAATGAAAGAATGAATGAGTGAGTGAATGAATATGTATTATCCGTTGAAAAAGGTATATTTTCAATAATTAGAACTAAAGATAAATAATAAAGAGAGAGAAAGAGATAGCTAGATTATAAATTTGAATTTGGTGTATACGGGAAAGTAGGCTCGTATAGTTCTAGACGGAACTTCTTGTTAATTATTGAAATGATACCCCTTTTTAGTGCACGCCTTCGGATCCTTAAAATTTATCATAGTATAAACTGTAGGCAGCATACCGTTCGATCGTTGTTTTTTGTAATTTTCTTTATGAATAAAGTTTTAAAAACCTGAACTTCGTATATTTTGATTTATTGTTAATGTATTCATTGTTAGTATCTCGGATCTAGAAGATTAAATTAATCCTAGTTTATGAGTAATAGAGGATTTAAAAAAATGATAATAATAAAGAAATAATAACAAAAAAATAAATAAATGAAAATCCTTAAATACGTTTGTTTTATTTTATTTTATTTATTTATTTATATGGCTTTTTATTTGTTTATTAATTAATTAAATTATTTTTTGTTATTATCTTGAATCCAAAAAATCAAATAGATCCAAATTTCTGAGTGATAGAAGATTAATGCTTCATATACTGTTTCAAAGGAGATAAAACATTCAATAATGTTCATTGGAAAGTCTGTTCATTTTTAATGCATATCAAAATGAAATTTATTTCATAGAGCATTATTTCTGTTCGAACAAAAAAAAAAAAATGATTCATTTATTTAAGCTAACTGATCAATCTTCTAACACATTGTTAAATTATATCTAACATAATATTTAAGGAAATAAAATTCAAATCAAAAATTTATAATTAAACATTTTCTAAAATAATAACAGTACAGTAAAAACAATCAGAAATTCTACTTTGCAAGTAATGTTGCAATCTACATTTATATTTAATCTTTGTGTTTGATGCTACAAAATGTCATTAAAAGGAACAAATTTAAATATTGTCTTCATAAACTTTGATTGAATTTTGAAGTTATTCTTTTCCTCACTAATAAATATTGAATGAATATTAATGTTGTTTTTAAAATTAAAATGTCAGAAAAAATAAAAGCATACTTAGTAAGTGTCATCATCGTTTCCAAAGCTTTGTATTTTTTGTAATGCTCTTAAGGATGTAAACACCTCGATATTTTTTTTCTAAGAAACTGAGTACAGAAATGAAGTCATTAATGTAGAGTTAAACAATAAATAAATAAATAAAATAATTTTAAGGATTTTTTAAAATTAAATAATAAAGCTTAAAACTGGGTTAAAATTGAAGCTTCAACAAACAATGAATTTGTTTCGAAAGTTTTATGTTGATTTTTACAATTGATGCACTATTTAAAGAATTCAAAAAAAAAAAAGTATTAACTTAATAAGTAAAGTTATTTTCACTGTTAGATGTTTAACAACTGTAACGCGTTCAAGCTTTGTAAAATGCGAGCACATCACTAATTTTGTTATGATTGAGTTACTTCATTTTCAAAGTTCTTTGCGGTACTTTGAAACTTGAATTTACTTAAGACTGTAAATTTAATTGCTTAAATTCTCTGGAAAAATCTAATTTGCGAGCAATACACATTATTTAACGTCAAAAGCTATAGCTATTTAGATAGTCTGAAGGGATAGCTAGAATGAATTAAGCAATGTATATATATATATATATATATAATACATATACTATATGCAAATTTCCAGTCTACATTTTATATTCACTGTAAAAAAATATCTCCTGAAAATAACGGAAAAAGTACGGCAGCAGAGTTGCAGGAAAAATATTCCGTTTCTGATAATATTTTCCCGAGATTTGACAGAAGTCCCATTCCTTTTTTCTCCGTTAATCCAAATCATGTTGTGAAAATACAGCAACCGTAAAACGGAAAAGTTTCGTTCTCGTATTTTCAGGACATGATATTTCCGTTTTTGGACGGAAAAACCACGTATTGAAGCACTACGGAAATCTTCCGTTAAAATCAGTCAAAAAACACTCTGAAAATTCAGTTTTTTTAAACAGTGTTGTTCTATCGTGAATGAAATATAGCTACGATTTAAAAAATAATTTTAAAAATTTTTTCCAAGCTAATTATCTTACGTAGAACTTGTACAGGAGGTCTAAGTGTTTCGTTTACACAATTTATTATTTTTTTTTTCTCTTTAGTAAATGCGTTTCTAAAGAATTAGACTAACTTTTAGCAATCTCTCCACATTTTATTGCTTATGAGCTAAAGATAGAGCAAGCATCGTTGCTGTTTTCTGTGTTTTGTCCTTATGAGAGAAAAAAAACTTATATTGAAATAAGGTTTATATCTGTTTACGTTTTATCGTAAGAATATTATGCTTAAGTTTTCATCTCTATCTTTCACTAGTAAAGAAGAAATACTTTTTTTCCCTCACTTGAAGCTAAGGCTTGTTTTTGTTGCCTTAAGAAGGTTATATTTTCAATTTGAACTACAAAGTGATCGTTTGTTATACAAAACACAAATTGAGTCGTAAAAATTGCGTAAAAACTTATCTCGATGTTGTTGTTTGAAATAATAAATGGATTTAATTTCAGTTCTTCTTCGAATCGTTTTTGTGAAAATTACGGAATTATTTAAGTGCACTGCGTGTGATTCTTTCTTTTTATTATTGTTATAAATTTGGGAATTATTTTTGAGCATTATTATAAGAATTATTATCAAAGAAATTCAAACTAAGTTTGCGCTTAGACCATAAAAGACTACTTTAACCGTTGTATTTATAATCTTAATCTGGAGAAATATTTTGAAATATTTAATGTGTAATGATAATGCCGTTATAAATAGGCATCTTTTTCGTTTTTTATAATCCATGGCAGAAGTTAAAGGTGCTTAGCTTATCATCAAGTTCTCAATTCCGGGGAAAAGCAGGTTATAGTTCTTATGGACAACTGGGAGAAAATGTTATATCTGTAAATGCATGTGAAAAATAATTTTTCGAATGAGAAAATAATTTTAAAGAAATAAAGCCTGCCAAACAAAAATGGGAAGAATGCAAAGAAAATGAACTTAAATAAAAAGTTAAACTTCAAATGTTAAACTTCAATGGTGCAGAAATCACAAACATCCATATGACAGACCCAAGAAAATACTTTTAAAAGACGAATGATATCTTAGATTGACGATCATGACTTGCTCCGTTAATAATTTTGTGTTCAGAAGTTGCTTCTCATTTCTCTTGTGGGTGTTAGTATCAGTTGCGGAAGCATTACGAGTGGTTTGTAAAGTTTCCTCAAGGACCTTTCGAGATTGTTCGTTGATAAAGTCTGTCTTCTGACTTAACGGGATTTCCCTTGGCCGAGTATGCTGCCTCTCCTATGGCGCTGTGACATACATTATGCAATAGGGGAACACATTGTTGCCCATGAAAATAAACTATGATAAACTATAAGCACCTCTAAAATTAAATACACGAGTTATCTGATGCACTGACTTGCAAAGAGGTATCGAAAGTAAGAAAAGAAAGACTTTGAGCAAAACAAATACGAATTTTGAATGCTGATTCAAAGTTCCCTGTTTCGAGTCCGTGTTTATGAGCTTTTTCCATTTTTACCTGTATTCGATGCAAAGGGTTGCTCAATGGGAAGAACACGAGAACGGTTGCTTACAGCTCCTTGGCTTAAACTCTGGTTCAGACGTAAGTCTCGGTTTTCAATCTCATTTTAAAAAAAATCGTCACTCCAAAATTAATAGTTAGGCTAAATGTACCAATTATTGACACTTTAAGGCGGTGGTGGACCTTCTAATGAATCTTTTTCATTTTGTCATGGAATACTTTGACGCTTTCTGTACTTACAAAACACTCAATAAATGTACCAAATATTTTTAAAAAACGAAATTTTACTTTAAAATTCAAAAAATATATAAATGTTTCATTAAATTTTAAAATGTTCCTTGCGTTATAACTCTTTATGTATTGATTTTTTGCCTGAAGTTATTATACAATGAAGAAATGGAACATTATAAACAAAGTTCCGTATTCATTTCAGTATATATAGGTAAATTATAGAAATATATTTTTTTTGTTAGTTACCGCTATTTTTTTCGCAACATTTTCCTATTTTTGAACCATTACTAATATTTATAAATGACTTAATGTACTCCAATTACATAATGGCTGCCGAACTTTGTTTAACCATATAAAAACTGGCAAATTACTAAGTCTTAGCCTTATCGAAGAAAAAGTAAATAGCAAGGAACATTTTGAAATCCCAATAAGCAGAAAAAATATTTTAGAGAAAAATGCATTTAACGGCCATTCGGGCTCAAATCATGCCCACCTTTAAGCTTTAACACGTAAAATTAGCTCATATTTATGAATAAATCAAATTTTCTTTTTGTCACATAGGGAAACAGGTCAGTAGGGGAATAATGGGCGTTCTACCCCAGCAGGCGGTGGCGGTGGAAGGGGGCGTGGTCCCACCGCCTCCCAATGCCCCCAGGCGTGCATTCAGGCGTTAGTCGAGTGGAGTTGAGTTGTATGCACCCAGGCATTTTTCGAGTAGAGTTGAGTTGTATGCCCTCAGGCATTTTTCGAGTGGAGTTGAGTTGTATGCCCTCAGGCACTTTTCAAGTAGAGTTGAAATGTTTTTCAAAAATTTATAGTTTTGGAATGGCAACACCTTTTTGTTTCAGTTTAGGACTTGATGCAATGCGATGCCGATTGTAGCGCCATCTATGAGAAGAAAATGGAACTATTTTGGAACTTAGAATTTTTTCTGTTGTTTTCTCTTAGAATTCAAGCAGGAACTATTAACAAAAAAATTAATTATAATGTATAATGAATTAAATTTATTGTCGCTATTTACATCCTATTATGTATTTATTTCTTTTTTCGACTTAGAAAGATTTTCTTTTTCAACCTTTTTAATGTTTCCGCTTAGCATCCGCGCAGGAACTATTTTAAAGGTTAATTATTTTTACACTGTGATTAGAAAATTCTCCTCATTTTTACTTAGAAAAGACTTATATACTTTTTAGTTTTTATTTATTTATTTATTTTCAGACTTAGAAAATTTTTCAGTTGCAAGTGATTTTTTTTTCTTCTAAGTATGTAAAACATAGTACAGTAACATTTTTCTGATCCGTTTTGCAAATTTTTTCTTAAATCATAATTTTAACTGCATGACATATTTCATTCTAAAGTTTTTTCTACTTTATATTATTATCACACTTGCAGTCTCCTTCAAAGAATATTTTATAAAACTCAATTATTTCACATATGAACGCAAAAAACTGAGATTTAACGCGTAAAACTTAGAACAATAATGTAAAAATACTAAGTACAAAGCATATTCATCCAGTAAAACTCAGTACAGAAATGTAAAATTGCTAAATACAAAAAGTTTACACAGCATGACAATATAAATGTACTAGATACAAAATGTCACAACAGCATGAAAATAAAAAAATACCAAGTATTAAATGTTAAAACAGAACGAAACGAGTGTTAGTACTACTAGTGCTTGTTCCAAACTTAGCTTCATCCAGCCAAATTTAGTACGAAAAGCAAAAGTACTATGTCCAAAATATTAAAACTTTGATTCATTCCGTAAAACAGTAGAGAATGTAAGAAATTACTAAATAAACACGTTTGAACTTGCAAAACAAAATGATTTTCTACTTGCAAAATTTTAGAACTTCGCATGAAAATGTAACGCTTGAAACTTTGAACTAAAATTTCAACACTGAATCATAAAAAATCCGAAACAATTTAAACTGTGGAATAAAGATTTGAGACTTAAAAAGTAAATGTAAAAACACTAAAATAAATTTGAGAATCTTAAAAGTGAAATAGAATAATAACTTCACTAGAAACGTAAAACTTGAAAAAATTGAATCTCAAAACTTAAAACTATTACAAAGTGCTTTATTTGAAACGTAAAAGTGCTAAGAGCAAACTGCTAAAACTGAGGAAACTTAGAAATACGTGAAACAAATCATTTAGAACTATAAACTTTAAAAACTTAAACTCATTCAGAAAAGAACGGAAATGCAAAATTACAAAACAAAACTGTTACGCTCTTGAAAAATATTAAAACTTAACGCAAAAAAATGTAAGAAAGTACAAAACACCAAAAGTTAAGAGTAGTAGTATAAAAAAATTGTTACTTAGATTCATCTAAAACATGGCTCGGAAAGAGTAAAAGTAATATACGCAAATTGAAAAAAACTTATGTTCACCTACTAAAATATAAAAATAGCAAGCACAAGACGTTAGAACAGAACGAAAATGTAAAAGTATGAAACGTAAAATTACAAAACCTAAATTCATCTACTAAATGTTTGGTAAAAAAATGTAAAAGTACTAGTGAAAACTAAAAAAACATCATGAAAGCTAGAAATAAAAAATACAAAACATCAGAACTTAAATTCATCCAGAAAAACTTAGAAGAAAAATGTAAAAGTTCGGAAATTTTTAAAACAAAAGTATGATGCACTTGCAAAACGTTAAAACTTAGTGCAAAAACGTAAAAAGTACTATGTACAAAATGTTAAAATTTAGATTTATCTACTAAAACAGTGAATGAAGATGTAAAATTACTAAGAGTAATACATTAAAACAACACGAAAACATAAAAGTACTAAGTAAAACGTAAAAAAAAAAAATTATTTATCTGCTATAACTTAGACTGAAGTCGTAAAATTACTAAGTACAAAGTGTTAAAACATCATAAAAATGTAAAAATATCAAGTATAAAGCAGCAAAACATAGATTTGTCTATAGAAATCTTGATCAAAAAATGTAAAAGTTCAAACAACAAAATCCTAAAACTCTGAAAAATTGAAAACACGCTGTACAAAAACAGCAAAACCTGTAAAATTGCTAAGTATAAGGATGCAAAACTTAAATTTTTCCAGAAAAACTTAGAACGAAGTTGTAAAAGTACGAAACTTTTCAAAGTAAAAGTGTTATGCACTTACAAAATGTTAAAACTTAATGTAAAAATGTAAAAAATACTTCGTCAAAAATGTTAAAACTCTGATTTATCTACTAAAACTTAGAATGAAAATGTAATTGAATCAAATGTACGAAGTGTGAAATAGTAAAGTAACATGAAAATGTAAAAGTACTAAGTATATAGCGTAGTCATCAAGTGAAACTTTGTACAAAAATGTCAAACTTAAGTACGAAACTTAAAAGACTTAGATCTGTCTGCAGAAATCTTGATCAAAAAACGTAAAAAGTCAAACAACAAAATCCTAAAACTCCGAAAAATGTAAAAACACGCAGCACAAAAACAGCAAAACATAGATTTGTCTACTAAAATCTTGATCAAAAATGTAAAAGTTCAAACAACAAAATCCTAAAACTCTGCAAAAATTGAAAACATGCAGTACAAAAACAGCAAAACCTGTAAAATTGCTAAGTATAAGGCTGCAAAACTTAAATTTTTCCAGAAAAACTTAGAACGAAGTTGTAAAAATACGGAACTTTTCAAAATAAAAGTGTTATGCACTTACAAAATGTTAAAACTTTGAATGAAAATGTAATTAAATCAAATGTACTAAGTATGAAATAGTAAAGTAACGTGAAATGTAAAAGTACTAAGTATATAGCGTAGTCATCAAGTGAAACTTTGTACAAAAATGTCAAACTTAAGTACGAAACTTAAGACTTAGATCTGTCTGCAGAAATCTTGATCAAAAAACGCAAAAATTCAAACAACAAAATCCTAAAACTCTGAAAAAAGTAAAAACACGCAGTACAAAAACAGCAAAACATAGATTTGTCTACTGAAATCTTGATCAAAAATGTAAAAGTTCTAACAACAAAATCTTAAAACTCTGAAAAATTAAAAACATGCAGTACAAAACAACAAAACATGTACAAATGCTAAGTATAAAGCTGCAATACAAATGCTAAGCATAAAACTTAAATTCATCCAGAAAAACTTAGAACGAAAAATGTAAAAGTACGAAACTTTTCAAAACAAAAGTGTGATGCACTTGAAAAACATTAAAACGTAATGCGAAAATGTAAAAAGTACTACGCACAAAATGCTAAAATTTAGACTTATCTACTAAAACAGTGGATGAAGATGTAAAATTACTAAGTAAAATATATTAAAGCAGCAAGAAAATGTTAAAGTACTAAGTACAAAAACGTAAATAAATTGATTTATCTACTAAAACATAGACTGAAGTTGTAAAATTACTAACTGTTAAAACATCATAAAATTTGAAAATAGCAAGTATAAACCAACAAAACATAGATCTGTCCACTGAAATCTTGATCAAAAATGTAAAAGTTCTAACAACAAAATCCTAAAACTGATAAATTAAAAACACTCAGTACAAAACGACAAAACATGTAAAAGTGGTAAGTAGAAAGCTGCAAAACTTAAACTCAATCAGAAAAACTTAGAACGATGATGTAAAAGCGCGAAACGTTTCAAAATAAAAGTGTTTTACACTTGCAAAATGTTAAAAACTTACTGCAAAAATCTTAAGAATTACTACGTACAAAATGTTAAAACTCTGATTTATCTACTAAAGCAACGCGAAAATGTAAAAGTACTAAGTATATAACGTATTCATTAAGTGAAATTTTGTACGAAAATGTAATCGTTTATGAACGAAACTTAAAAAACTTAGATTTATCTAAAAAAAAAATCCCAACTAAAGTCGTAAATGTATGAAATGTAAACTTTCTAAAAATGCAAACATCAAAACTTAGATGTATCTAATAAAATTTAGGACGAGTAAAAGTGTCAAAGTTAATAAAAGTACTAAGTAAAAAACAAAAACAAAAAAAACTAATATTCATCTACTAAAACACAGAAAAACGTAGAACGAAAAGGTAACAGAAAATTTTCAAAATAAACGTGTTATACACTTGCAAAATGTTAAAACTTAAATTTAACTACTAAAAATCAGAACAAAGATGTAGAAATACTAAGTATAATACATTGTAGCAACACAAAAATTTAAGAGTACTAAATACAAAACGTAAAAAAAGTTAGAGTTATCTAACTAAAACTTAGACTGAAGTCGTAAAATTACCTAGTACGAAATGTTCAAGCATCATAAAAATGACTAAATAACAAGTATAATGTATCAAAAACATAGATTTCTCCATTGAAATCTTAAACAAAAATGTAAAAGTTCTAAGGACAAAAATGCTAAAGAAGTGAAAAAATGAAGAATACGCAGTGCCACACAACAAAGCATGTACTAACTATAAAACTTCTAATCTTGAATTCATTCAAGAAAAAAAAAAAACTTAGAAACGAAAAAAAAAAACATGTAAATCCAAACGAAAATTTTCAGAAATAAAACTATTATCCACTTGCAAAGTGTTAAAACTTAATGCAAAAATATAAAAAGTACTGTGTATGAATGATAAAACTTAGATTTATCAACGAAAACACGGAATGAAGATGTAAAAATATTAAGTATACTATATTAAAGTAACACTAAAATGTAAAAGCACTATGTACAAAGCATCAAAACTTAGATTCATCTAGTAAAACTTAGTACAAAAATGTAAAAGTACTAAGTATAGAACCTCAAATATACATTTATTTAGTAAAAAACAGAACGAAACTGTTAAAGTACTAAAGCCAACGCATCAAACAAGGATTAATCTATTAAAACAGTATAAAAGAACGAAAAGCACTACATACAAACTGCAAAAACTCTTAGAACTAAAATTTAAAAATGTAACACATCATAAAATTTTAAAACTTAACTTCATCCAGAAAAACTTAGAACGGAAATGTAAAATTACTGAAGTTTACAAAACAAAAGTGATAGGCATTTGCAAATTGTTAAAAGCAAAAAACGTAAAACGTATTAGATACAAAAAGTACGAAACATCAAAACTTGTAGTAGTATAATAACAAAACTGCAACTTCGATTCATCAAGTAGGACTTAAATCTAAAATTGTGAAAGAAATGTGAAAACTGATATTCACCTTTTAAAATGTAAAAATATTAAGTACACGATGTTAAAACAGAACAAAAATGTAAAGGTACGAAATGTAAAACTCCAAAAAGTTAAATTCCTCTACTAAAAAAAAAAAATGGTTTGAAAAATAAAAGTACTATATACATCAACTAAAAACAGCACGCAAATTTAAAAATAGCAAGTACAGCACGTTAAAACAGCACGAAAATCTAAAAGTACTAAGTACAAAGCATCAAAACTTACGTTGATCCAGAAAAGCTTGGAACAAAAGATGTAAAAGTAGGGACATTTTCAAAATAAAGGTGATACGCATTTGCAAAATGTTAAAACTTAATGTAAAAACGTAAAAAGTACCATATACAAAATGTTAACACTTAGATTTATCTACTAAAACCTAGAATGAAGATATAAAAATACTAAGTATAATATACTAAAGAAACACAAAATTATAAAAGTGCAAAATACTAGAACTATCTATTAAAACTTCAAAACATAGATTCAGCATCAAAACATATAATCTGTTTACAAAAATCTTAATCAGAAATGTAAGAGTTCGAAGAACAAAGTGCTAAAACTTAAAAAAGTAAAGAAACGCAGTAAAAAACAATAAAGAATGAAAGAGTACCAACTATAAAGCTTCAAAACCTAATTTCATCCAGAAAAATTTAGAACAAAAATGTAAAGCTACGGAAATTTTCAAAATAACAGTTTTATGCACTTGCAAAACTTAAATTTATCTACTAAAAATTCGGTTAAAAAAGGTAAAAGTACTACTAAGAACAAAAAAACTAAAAACAGCATGAAAATCTAAAAGTACTAAGTACAAAACATCAAAACTTAAATTGATCCAGAAAAACTTAACAGTACAATTATTTTAAAAATAAGAGTATTATGCATTAGCAAAGCGCTGAAACGTAAGGCAAAAATGTGTAGAACGAAGATGTAAAAACACTATAATATATTAAAGCCACACAAAAATGTAAAAAATGAAGATTTATCTACTAAAACTTAGACCGATCCCACAAAACTACTGTGTACGAAACGCTAAAACACCATGTAAATTTATAAATAACATGTATAAAGTTTCAAAATATAAATTTATCTACTGAAATCTTGATCAAAAAATTAAAGTTCTGAGAACAAAATTATTAAAACTGGGAAAAATGAAAAATACGTAGTACAACACAACAAAACATGTAAAAAAAAAACTACTTTACGCTTAAAGGAAAACTACCTTAATTTTAAAGTTACAATTGGATTCATTCTTCTCGCGAGCAGAGAAGTGGCTGTTAACCGACAATGAAGAGAGCCCTAACCAAGCACTGACTACCCCAACTATAAATTTTCCTCGACAGAAAAGTGTTCACAGTCGGGAAAATATATAGTTGGTGAACCAGTGTTCGGTTAGGGTTCCCTTCATTGTCGGTTAACAGTCACTTCTTTGTTCTCAAGAAGAATAAGTCCAATTGTGACTTTAAGATTAAAGCAGTTTTGATTTAAGCTTTTTTTTTTTACCTGCTCTATATAAATATATATTTTGATCCTATCGTACCATTATGAATAATAATGAGAAGAAGTTTATTACACTGTAATATAGGAGAGCCTAATTTAGCATATTAAGGTTATTGCAGGAATGTTCTCTACATTATAAAACCTTCGACATAAATCTTAACGAATTAAACTAGTAGAGACACAGTAACGATGTGATGGCAAATTCGGCAAGGCGCTGGAACCGTTTGGCGTATGGTGCGAGTTCGAACCCGGGTCAATGCTTTAGTACCTTTTTTTCGTAAAATATTATAAAAAACAGGGAAAACTCTTGTAAAATGAGGAATTGGAGCATAATGTACTTTTATTAGTTTAATGTAGCAGTCTTGGTAGTTTAATCAAAAAGCCAGCCCCGCAATGCCAGGGGTTTGAACCCGCACCATACGCTTCACTACGCCAGCGCTCTGCCAACTAAGCTATAAACCCGATACTGGGTGATCCTATCGTACCATTATGAATAATAATGACAAGAAGTTTACTACTCTGTAATATAGGGGAACCTGAATTAGCATATTAAGGTTATTGCGGGAATATTCTCTACATTATAAAACCTTCTACATAAATCTTGACGAATTAAACTAGTAGAGACACAGTAACGATGTGATGGCAAAGTCGGCAAGGCGCTGGAACCGTGGGGCGTATGGTGCGAGTTCGAACCCGGGTCAATGCTTTAGTACCTTTTTTTCATAAAATATTATAAAAAACAGGGACAAGTCTTGTAAAATGAGAAATTGGAGCCTAATGTACTTTTATTAGTTTAATGTAGCAGTCTTGGTAGTTAAACAGTTTAATCAAAAATCCAGCACCGCAATGCCAGGGGTTTGAACCCGCACCATACGCTTCACTACGCCAGCGCTCTGCCAACTAAGCTATAAACCCGATACTGGGTGATCCTATCGTACCATTATGAATAATAATGACAAGAAGTTTATTACACTGTAATATAGGGGAACCTGAATTAGCATATTAAGGTTATTGGGGGAATATTCTCTACATTATAAAACCTTCTACATAAATCTTAACGAATTAAACTAGTAGAGACACAGTAACGATGTGATGGCAAAGTCGGCAAGGCGCTGGAACCGTGTGGCGTATGGTGCGAGTTCGAACCCGGGTCAATGCTTTAGTACCTTTTTTTCATAAAATATTATAAAAAACAGGGAAAAGTCTTGTAAAATGAGAAATTGGAGCCTATTGTACTTTTATTAGTTTAACGTACACTGTTAAAAAAAATCTACTTAAAAATGAGTACTTCCATGTACTTGTTTTTCTTTAAGTAAAATTAACTCAAAAACGAGAACATTAAGCGCTCAAATACAAGTGATGATTCTGGTTTAAAAATGAGCTTCTGGGTAGATATAAATATAATCACTTGTCATTATAATCGCATATTAAAAATAGCAAAAGAAATAATTTAGTGAATGCGTGTACTATTATGAACCTTTTAACGTGCAGAACATACAAGTTTTCACTCTTCGAAATTACGAACTATATCTTGAGCAAATGTGTTACGTAGCGCGCAAGAATACGCCGGTGATTTTGAACACATGCGTACTCACTCAACTCCATGTGCGTTCTCAACTGCCGGCTGGTGGAAAACAACAATGGAGTTCTTTAAGGAAAAGCTGGAAGAATGGAAAATGATGGAATTCTAGGCTAACTTTGAAAGTAAGAAATATTATTTTACTTCTTATTATGCAAATGATCGTTATTTAATCAAAGTCCATTGCCTAATTCTTAGCTAATGTCTTTTGCACGTGTTTTGCTCCTGAATTTCAGAATCAGTTTTTCATCATTTCTTCTATACTTTATAATTTTCTTTTTGTGTATAATGTCAGTAGGAGTGATTTGAAAAACTTGAATTCATTAACAATAATAAACTAACAAACTTTTTATTGAGTATTGTATTAAAAATGAGAAGTATTGACTATTATTGAGTATTAAATTTATCTTAACCCTAAGAACTGCCTTTAAGTTTCCTAACTCACTGATATTTCCATAGGTATAAATTGTTTCGTGTTAACTCCCATCCATTTATAATAATTAAAGGTATTTAATTACTTATTTTACCCTGTACAATCAAAAGAAATAGAATTTATTTACCCAACTAGTAATTTAATGCTTAAGAATTAACTTCTTCAAAAAGTGCCCTTTTGCACGCTGCATTCAAAATCACTGTTTATTTTATTTAATTTTTATCATGACTACTTTTCGAACGATAAAATGTTATTTTATTTCACGCAATCTGCCAAGTTCACTTAAAATTACTGCAAATTCAGTGCAATTTCCAGTTTTTCTCTTAATTTTTGGCCCCCTTCCTCCCTTAGAGTCTTATCTAAATTCTCGTCTGTGGGGAGTACAGTTTTACTAATTATTAAATCTTTTTCAGTTATTCTATTAGCTATTCAAGCCCTGCACAACAATGAGTAGTTACTTAGCTCCAGAATTCCTATATTTTAATTCAGTTTCAGCATTTTTTAACCTTCGTAAAATTTGTCTTTTATAGAGGTTTTTTAGCATTCAGAAGCCCCTTAACTAGGCCAGAGGCACTCAAAAATGGATTTTAAGCCTTCATTAAGCAGTGCGCATCTCTTCTCCTTCTAATTAATATCCTTTTAATCATTCTCAGAAAGATTATTAGTATCTTAGTCATATTATCTAACTGCCGCAGCTGTTCTAGCGTTGATGCAATTTTGCTTTTTCAAAATTTCTGAAATTTCTGCTAAAATTTTTCATGTTCTAATGCTTCAGTCATGTTTAATAAGTGTCAGGGTTCCTATTTATACCACGGTTTAAGTATTAATTTCACTAGTTAAGCTTTTGATGTCAGATTTTCAGATAGTCGATTTTTCCATTCTAGAAGGCTTTTTTGAGCCCTTTTTTCAGTTTTCTCACTAATTTCTATAATGTCAAATGAATTTTTGCAATTTTGGAACTCCATCTGGGATACAGTTCCTCTCTAAATCAATAATTATGTAGTTCTCCCATTAACTTACAAATATAAGCTGTTTAGATAGATTTCAATTTATTTACATTATCGACGGCATTTTTGGTACCCCTTTTGCACTTCTCTTAAGAATTCCAAGTTCATCATGGAATTTTTTGCTACAGTGGAATCTCATTTGTGCCAACACACTTAACCTTTCCAGCATTTGAAATTTTTTAACTATTTAACTTTTTGAAGTTGTTTTTTAAGATTGATTTAGGATGCAAATACCACAAACTAAGTAATTTTCCGGCTCTTCTTCAACATTGCAACTCTCAATTACAAATTTTAGTATTAAATGAAAGCTCTCTTTCACCACTACATTGTGGTAATCCTAGGTTTTCCTTTTTTACACTCAAATCCTTAAAATTTTATTTCCTGAAATATCCACGCTTTGCGACCGGAAAATTTTCAAAGCATGAAATAATGTTTACTAAATTCAGCGTCAACAAAATTTTCCTTTTACTATTTTTATTGCATTATTATTACTGCTTAGTTATTTACGTGTATATTAATTGATCACAATCGTTACCATTTGAATGTATTAAATGTGTTTGTGTGGGTTTGTTTACAATTGCAAACCAGAATTTTTTCGGTTGTAAATGGTACATTTTCCCTTTTCCAATGAATGAGAGAAAAAAAGATATTTCAAGTGAAAAAACAGATATTTTGGTTTAAACAGGCAGGTATACTTAAACAATTCATAAGAGCTAAGGTTTAATTTTAGATACTTCTGTAGTAGACATAAGCAGCTCAATATTTTCATGTGGTCAGGTGTGTTATGTTGCTTTTTCTAGTTAAATGTTTAGATGGTTTACACATCATTAATTTAAATCCACGCAAAATTAAAGCTCAGAATAGTGCTATTTTAGAACAATGCTATTTATGACCAAAAATAATCTGTTTTGCAAATATAAACAAACCAAATTTCATCATTTTTCTTTCCAGCGTGCGTCCAACTCTTAATAGCAATTCTAAAAGGTTTCATTGATATAAACAGAAGTTTTGCAATAAAATTATCTAAAATACAAACATGTGGCTCAAGGTTGTAAACTGAAATTTTGAAAATTTGGTAGAGTTGGAAAGGAGAAAATGTGCTATTTAAAACCAAAAAAACACTTCAATATTTTAAAATCTTTTCGTATTAATAAAAAATATTTTGTCATGCTCAGAGCTCTTCCGCCCTGGGACATTTCAAGGTGCAGTCTGATTATCTTCTGTGCATGACCATTTTTCCATTATTATTATAGGAGTATATCAACAGGTCATTGTGGTGGATATAGCAAAGGAAAAGTAATTGAATTTGTTATCATTAGATTTAAAGGAACGATTAATAAATGATGTCACGCTTTTTTCATATATTTGACCCCCTCCCCCCTTTCCTTTGTCACATGTCACGTTATGTTGCATAAGCATGATGTCACACTTGTTACCCCCTCCCCTCGTCACAATTGCACTAACACCCCCCTCCCCCTCAAAGCGTGACATCATTTATGAATGATCCCTAATACTTTACTTTAAAATTATTCAGTTCTTGATCACTGGATTGTGAAGTACCCCTCGAAGCAAAAAGTTAACTTAGTAGAAAAATAATCTATTTGGGCGAGGACAAATGACCTACTAATTACAGAATTTGTGTACTAATACATACTTAAAAGTTTGTACTTGTTTATTAGGACTGTTGATAAAATGTATTTTTGTAGATATTTAATATTAAAATGCTGTCAACATGATTTTTTCACACTTAGAAAGACTAGGAATTGTTTAGAAGAGTAAACAAATTATGTACAAGTCCCGAATGTTAAAGCAAATTATATATCAATGATCAAGAAAAAAAAAATACTTTGTTGATGCTTTAAAACAAATCAACAGTCACGACTACTCTTCAATGGTGTAGAACTGCACTTTTTATTGTTAATTTTAAGTGAAATTTTAACGGTCCGTTTTTTATTAATCGTTAGGCGAGAAAGGACAGTAGTGGGAACTAAAATATTTATAACATAAGCATGATTTTCGATACTGCATCATTTGAAAGCAGAATATGAGGGTGATGCTAGTTATAAATAAATTCAGTAGTTTTTGTTAAAATACTTATTTGAATGATTTTAAATGTTTGGTTTGAGTTCCCACCTTAATTATTAAATATTGTTATTGCTAATATTAATCTAATTACTATTGGGAGGAAAATATAAATCAACCCGTGCAATAGTAAAATTTTTTGAAAATGCTTTTTTTTTTTTAACTTGTCTTTTAAAATCGGTTTACTTTCATCTACAAAGTGCAGAAAATCTTTTCCTTTGTTGCTTTCATCAATCAAAATAAATAACAGTAATACCCTATTATAATATATGAAGCTATATTTATGTATATACCTTTGTAATTTTTTTCCCCTCATTTTCAGAGTGCGGTAACTGCTAAGGAGGTGGAAAACATGGCCATAATACCAAATACACCATGTTTAATTTTTTCTGGTAAGTGATAAAGTTTTATGGCATGTTTTTATCTGACTTAGTTATACTTTAGTTAATTAAGATTAAAGTGTAAGCGTTCTTGTTTTAATTAAAACTAAGTTTTTTTGTATGGCAAATAGAATTTCCTCTCATAAATGACCAAATTTCGAATTTTTTTTTTTATATTTGGGATTAGTTCCTTTCGGCAGCACATCCAAAATATATTGTTAATTTTCATATCTGGCTACGTCTTAAAGCATACAATGTGCAGTCACAGATTTTTTTTTTAAAAATCTACATTTATTATTATTATTATTATTTTAATTTAAAATTAATCTTTTGTAGCACAAATTTAAAAAATGCAATATTTACTAACATGTGAGAAAAGTTGAATCTAAAGAACTAAAACTCTTTCTCCAGTTGCATTCAATTTTAGTAGCATTACAGAAAAAGGCTAGTTATAGTTTTATGGTCACAAAGCAGGACCCCGGTGCAGAATTTTCTGTATCAATCTAGCATGAGTTTCAGAAGTCGAAATTTATATGCGGCACCAAATGAAGTGGAACCAAATTTACAATCATAAAAAATAGCAAGCTATGCATTTTAAAATAGTCGACATATAACAATAATACATGCAGACAATAAATAAATGTTATAATTATTCAATTTATAAATAAATTAATAAAATTTAAAATTGAACTTGCAATTAATGCAAGCTGAGAGAAAATGAAGTAAGGACAATACAACACAGTTTAATGTTTGAAAGGAAGGAAAAGTATTTATCCTGGGGGGAAAATATAATCATTTAAAAAACGGAAACTTCTTTCCCTTCTCGCTTTTTTTTTTTTTTTTTTTTTAATTTTGTGAGATGGCTAATTAATCTGCAAGCTTCAAGATAAATCTGCAGTACTCACTGCCTGCCATGCTGCACAATTTCTGCTACGGGGGGCAGGACATTACAAATTTCTCACTGAGCACAGCTTAATTTTAATCTTTGCCTATCATCCTTGGTTATGTATTATTATGTATTTTTGTTAGATTTTGGCCAACTTTCAGGTGAGGGACCGTTCATAAAAAATGTCACGCTTTTTCCCCACATATTTGACTCCCCTCTCCCCTTTGTTATATGTCATGCTATGTTGCATAAGCAGGATGTCACACTTCTTGTTACCCCCTCCCTTGTCACACTTTATCACAATTTCCTGAACCCCCCTTTCCCCACAAAGTGTGATATCATTTATGAATGATCCCTGAGGACTCTGCTGTGACATCATACATGGTGGCCGTTGATAAAAAGTTATCAATGAAAGAGGTTAAAAGCTTTGATGCTGGGCTGTTCATGGTTTTTGTTACAAGGGGGGGGGGGGCGGATTATACTACAGCTTAGCCAAAATAAAAAAATATATATATAAATTTTATCCTGTTTTAAACTTAATTTTCTGATGAGATGATAAAGTTGTAACCTTTTATTTTCCCCTCAAATTTTTGTATAAAGTTATAAAGCAATTTTTATTATTGAGTGATAGTACTTAACTTATAACACCGTTATAATCAGGGTCCGACAAATCCCGGGCGCCAGGTTGCCCGGGCGACTAAAAAATATGGATTGGTGACTAGTTTTTCAGGTGGCGCCAAATGAAAATATTATAGCTGGCTCCTAAGACTTTTGGATTTTTGTCGGACTCTGGTTGTAATAAGAATTAAC
Source organism: Octonoba sinensis (assembly GCA_038502835.1). Lineage (NCBI taxonomy): Eukaryota > Metazoa > Arthropoda > Arachnida > Araneae > Uloboridae > Octonoba > Octonoba sinensis. Next base: position 119,028,008 of record CM076605.1, read on the forward strand.
CCTTGAGTTGTTATCTATCAAGACATCACATAAGTGGTCACGTTGTGTCATATAGACTCGAATTAAAAATTTAGTAAATGGGGTATAAGAAAAGTAAAACATTGTGTCTTAATTTTAATATAATGTAAGAATATTTAACATATAAAAAGCATAGAAAAGTAAAGAAATTAAAATTGTGCCTGGGTCAATATGACTCAATGGGACAGCTAAAGGGTTAAAACAAACTTGAAAAAAAAACAAAGGGAAAATAAATAATAATAGCCTATTATTCTCTATTATATCCTAAATTCTCAAATTGTTTTTTTCTGGATTTTTACTTTTTAATTAAGCCTAGAAAAATTTAAATTTTGTAAACTGCTGTTTGTCAAAAATTAAAAGCTATTTTTTTTTTCTGCTTAATGCACGAAAAATTTATTTAAATATTTAGACCCATATTACCTTATTACACATTATTTCAGAACAATGAATAATTTTACTTATTGTTCTGAATCATTTTTGCCTTTTTTTTTCCTCAGTTCTGGCAAAAATACAAACACTGGCATAGTGTTTGATTTTACATACATTTTATTAAAAATGAGCTATAAAGATTTAAACTTTCAAAATATAAAAATCAATGTAGAATTCTCTGTCCAATCTTATTTTACAGGTGTTTTCTAAAGATGAACCCCTATAGACTTCAAAGCATCAAAGACCAAGAAAAAAAAAAAAAGACTGCCATGAACCCAAAGTTTTGACTTTGTTAAATAAATTATGAACTTTAAATGGTGTTAAACATGTTTTGTTTTTGAAAATTATAGTATGAAAATAAACAACTTTATTTTTTTAATAGTGTCCAAGTTTTTCATTTGTTATTGCTTTGTAATCATGGTTTGATTTTTTTTTTTTTTTTGCAGTAATTTGGATGATTCTAATTTTGTAAGTTCACGAAGTTTTAAAACTGCATATATTAAACTAGAATAACTCTTCCTAAAACATTAAGATTTTTAATTTAGGAAATTTAATTTGAAAATATTATATACAAAATTTAATACTAATGTGAAAAGCAATTTTAATTAGTGAACTTTTTTACTTTTGAAAATATGAAATAAATGACATCATGCTGTGTATTTTATCAACACTTGCTGAAACTAAGTGGGATTTAACATATTCTATATGATACAACAATAGCCAATATATATTTCATAACTACTTTGCTAAAATCATATGGATATTTTATCATTAAGAGTTGAAAAAATTTGTTTTCACTGTCTATGGAAATAAATTCAAAATAAAGGATCAAATATAAGTATTGTTTATATGGGCAGTATTCAACTTTTATACTTAATTTAAATGATGGATAACATACTTGCAATGAATGTTGAAAGTATTGTATTTCTCACTCATGAAGATAATCAATTATTATATGCTATACATTTCACTGAAACTTAAAAATTTGTTATTAATAAAAAGTTAGTTCAGAAGTGCCAGCACTTTAACTTTGATAATGCTGATTTGAAAAAGAGGATGGAATTAAAGATTTTGGTTTTTCATTTGTTTATCATTAACTTTTGACTAAATGAGCTGGTTAAAAATCTATAGAGGGTCGTCTAACTTAGGTATTGTACCTTTGTTTGACAAGTGGTTAAAAAATTGATTTTTTTAAAAAACTTTATTGCAGACAATTCGTTTATATATGGTAAATAAAATAACATTGACTATGGATTTAGTATGCAACTTTTATGGGGAAAACCTAGTCTCATACGGAGAAAAAAAGCATGAAGATTTATTTCATAATTTTGACGGGGAGCACTTTTTCTTTTATGAAAAGAAAAGTCGTGATTTTCAATTTACTTTACCTTTTATGTGAAAAATTTTAACTTGTATGGTAAAATTTCTTTCTGACTACGAATTTACTTTGTAATACTTTGTAATTTTTACGGGAAAAACTTCTCCTACGGCAAAAAACCGTGACTACGTCTTTACCCCGTAACTTTTACGGGGGAAATTCTCCTGTGGTAAAAAAACCGTTGCAATTACGGATTTACTCTGTAGCTTTAACGTGGAAAATATTTTAGTACAGTATAAAAACGCTGTTACTACGGATTCACTCCGTAAATGTTACGGGAAAAAAATTCTTGTATGGTCAAAATCAGTTATAACTACGGATTTACTTTTACGGGAAAAAACTTTCCTCCTATGGTAAAAAACCGTTATGATTACGGATTTACTCCGCAACTTTAACGGGAAAAAAATTCTCATACAGTAAAAAACCGTTATAATTACGGATTTACTCCGTAATTTTTACGGTTTTCCACAACCAACTCAGCTGCCGGTTTAAAACCATAAATTTTACAGGATTTTTTTTAGTCTAAAGTTCATGGATTAAAAAATTGAAACTCAGTTTACTTAAATTTGAGAAGTTTATATTCATATTTGAGTCCCGTATGTACTCAAAAATATGAGTGTGTTTTGATACATACTCCTATTCGAGTCCTGTATGTACTCAAAAATGAGTGTGTGTTTTGATACATACTCCAATTCGAGTCCTGTATGTACTCAAAAATGAGTATGTGTGTGTTGATACATACTCCTATTCGAGTCCTGTATGTACTCAAAAATGAGTATGTGTGTGTTGATA